>VZRI01007701.1:0-45736 GCA_013397515.1 Upupa epops
TCCTATGATCCTATGAACACTTGTATGAGTGTCAGATCTATTTTTGCAACATTGCTATCAGTACAGAAACAACTGAACTAACAAGAACTGGGATGACACTGGGCAGACATTTGGTGCTGGGAGGGTCCTTCATGACTCACACCATGCTGCAACCCTTTCCAAAACTGCTTTTCATTTGCTGACCACACAGTTTCAACATCTGTGGGACGACCAGATCAGTTTAGAATACTTTTGTGTGTCCAGGGTATCAAATCTCTTGAGCCTTGTGTTTTCCCTTTTTTTATCTGCCCTGCTAGACCTGCTCTAAAGAAAAAGACAACATGTTGTGCTCTTCTGTTGCGAGATCCTGATGGCTGGTGACCCCTATTTCAGCTCAATGGCCCAGAACTGAAAGGTGACATGAGTGCGCCAAGTGGTTTTTTTTACAGACTCACAGAATGTCAGGGCTTGGAAGGGACCTCAAAAGATCATCCAGTCCAATCCTCCTGTCAGCACCAGATCACCTACAGCAGGTCACACAGGGTTGTGTCCAGATGGGGTTTGAATGTCTTCAGACCAGGAGACTCCACAGCCTCTCTGGGCAGCCTGGGCCAGGGCTCCGGCACCCTCACCATAAAAAAGCTTTTCCCTATGTTTATGTGGAATCTGCTCTGCTCCAGTTTGTCCCCACTGCACCTTGTCCTATCATCCTGACACCCACCCTTTCCTATTTATAAACATTAATGAGGTCACCCCTCAGTCTCCTCTTTTCCCAGTTGAAGAGACACAGCTCTCTCAGCCTCTCCTCATCATCAAGAAGATGCACTCCATCATTCTCGTGGCTCTGTGCTGGGCTCTTTCCAGCAGTTCCCCATCCTTCTGAAACTGAGGGGCCCAGAACTGGACACAATATTCCAGATGTAGTTACACCATGGCAGACTAGAAGGTAAGGAGAACCTCTCTTGATCTACTAACCACCATTGTTCTAATCCACTCCAGGCTGCCACTGGCCTTCTTGGCTACAAGGGCCCATCACTGGCTCCTGGCCACCAGGATCCCCAGGTCCCTTTTCCTGTGCTGCTCTCCAGCAAGTCAGTCCTCAACCTATACTGGTACAACTGGGGTTGTTCTTGCCCAGGTGCAGGACTCTTGCTGGATTTCATTCCATTCCTCCCTGGCCAGTTCTCCAGCCTGTCCAGGTCTGGCTGGATGGTAGCACAGCCTTCTGGTGTATCAGCCCCTGCTCTCTGCTTTGTATTTAGATTGTCTCCTCTGAGCACAGTAGGTTGTGCCACAGCTCAAAGCTGAGCCTGGTCTGTATGGCAACGCAGAATGCACATGTGCTAGAGCAAAGGCTTCCAATGGCTTACAAGCCAAACAGCTTGTTTTGGCTCCCAGTGCTCACCCCATATGGGCTTACTTTGATCTTCTTGCCTATTAGACAACTGCAATTACCCTGATTTTATGGGATCAACAGGGACCGCAGAAAGAACACGTTAATCCAACTGTGAGAGACAGACTGAGAAGCTACTTTTCAAAGTTTGCTGGCAGGGCAGCAAATACAGTTTGGATGTTTTCATAATGGGAAAATAAACCCTAATCTTTAATAATCTTAAAACAAGCCACTGTGAAAACACTTCTTTGTGGCACTAAATTCACATTTTTTCTAAATTTTCCTTTTTTTTTGTTTTCACTTCATCAACTCTTCTTCCCCTCAAAGGAAGGGCTGGAATAGACTGAGGAGGTTGTTCTGCATAATTCTGAACAATTCAAGACCAGAAAACTGTAAACTATGGCAGGGCCTGCAGGGAAATCCAGCAAGCTGGAGGAGCCAAGGGATAGCAGACAGCACCAGCATTCGGCTGGGACACATCCCAGCACAAGCTGCCGCAGCAGGTGGTGCTGCTGTGTCTTGGGGTTCAGCTGTGCCTTGCGTGCCAAGACGTACAGGCTCAGGCACAGGTGGGACAGTACACTGTGACATCTTTTCAGAGTGGGGTCATACCCTGTTATACATTTAAGATGATACTATGCTTCACAAAATGGTTGTCTTTGCAGTAGTTAAAGCAATTATTCATTTTACTTGGTTGATAAAGCTTTTCAGTTCACTGAACCAAAGAATTGCTCAGGTTGGAACAAATCAAGACATCTAGTGCAACTATTAACCCAGCGCTGACCAGGCCTTCACTAATCCATATTCCTGTGGCCACATGGCTCTTAGATACCTCCAGGGATGGGGACACCACCACGTCCTTGAGAAGCCTGTTCCAGCACCTGATAACTCTGCAGAACTGACAGGAAACAGAAATGAAATGGACCAGGTGACTGCAGATATTTCATAGGGAACAACTGCAGACTTGGTGTAAACCAAAACATAGAAGGTACTTTGCAAATACTGGAGACACTAGGCTACTTTTTATCTTTAAGCCAAAAGAGAAAAATAATTTGAGGAGAGGGTTAGGTTGGATGTTAGGAAGCCCTTCCTCATGGAAAGAGTGAGGAGAGCCTGGACTGGACTGCACAGGGCAGTGGTGGAGTCCCCATCTGTGGAGGTGTTGAAGGACAGCCTGGCTGTGGCCCTTAGTGCCCTGGTGTGGCTGCTGTGGAGATGTTAGGTCCTAGGCTGGGCTGGATGAGCTCAGAGGGCTCTGTAAATCAGAGAGGTGATGTTCATTTACATTTTTGGGTCTAAATTTGAGCAACATAAGGTATTAAATAGCTACAATGTGGGGTTCAGGCAGCAAACAATTTTATCTGAAACAGAGTCATAAAATCACTAATAAACACCTAACAAGAGCTATTTTGATCATATTTTAGCCATGTATGAATCTGCTGCTGTCTTGTATAAGCTGGTTCAGTTCTGCTGCACAGCCCTCAAGGACAAGCTGCACTCTGGCTCTGCAGCCAGTCATCCAAGTTTGACCCATTCTGACATACCCCCAGCATTTTCACCATGCTGTTCTGGCTCGATGGAATACTCTTACACAATGCCAGTGCTGCATCCACCCCTTGTGCAATGCAGAAGACTTCAAAACAACTCCAACAGCAAACCCAAATGACAATCATTTAACACAGAGAATGGTTTTCCTGGGAGAAGCATAATTTCAAAGAGTTTTCTTCCAGAAGGTGTTTTCTAGGGAGCTAAATCTGAATTAAAGCTGATTCATACCCAGGCTGTGCTCTAAGACACTACAAATATAACATCATTAGAGAAAAGGAGTTTTTCAAGGCGTGAATGATGTTTGGTTTGGATTGGAAGGGGCCCAGAGGGGAGGTGGCTCAGTCCCAGCCATTTCTGCCTTAGAAATCCTCTCATCATTTCTCCTCTCAAACCCTTCCTGGGTACTGGAATCTGCCTTTCTTTGGGCTACACATCCAGACAATTAAAATCATATCATAAAGACTTGCAGTGTTGCATTGCTTGTCCAGGGGTCACAGAACCACAGAATGTCAGGGATTGGAAGGGGCCTCTAGAGATCATCTAATCAAACCCATCTGCCAGAGCAGGATCACTTAGGACAGGTCACACAGGGCTGCATTAGATGGGTTTTGTATATCTCCAGAGAAGACTCTAGAACTTCTCTGGGCAGCCTGCTCCAGGGCTCTGTCACAGAGGTTCTACATGAATATGAGAAGAAACTTCTTCACGGTGAGGGTGACAGAGCACTGGAAGGGGCTGCCCAAGAAGGTTGTGGAGTCTCCTTCTCTGGAGACGTTTAAAAAACACCTGATCCTACTGCTGTGCAGCTGGATCTAGGGGATCCTGCTCTGTCAGGGGGATTGGACTGGATGATCCTTTGAGGTCCCTTCCAAACCCTGACATTCTGTGATTCTGTGGAATTAGTGTATGTGTGTCTGCTGGCAACACATATCCTGCTGGCAGAGACGAAAATTATCAATTACTTCAGACACACATTGCTAAAATAGAGAGAATTGGGATTTGTATGAATCACTGCTCTCCCAGGGCTTTCAAACAAGGCAAGCTGTGAAGAAATATGAAGCAACTTCCCAGTCACACACATTTCTCCTGGGTGAACTCTTTTCTTATAAAAAGCAATTCCTTCCTGCTCTAAGATGAAATATCAGTTCAGTGGCTGTACCCAGCAGTAACGCATCAACATCACTGTGTTACTTAGATTAATTAGTTATGTTTGCTGTCAATGATTAAATCCTCTAATGGGTATGGCATCTTAAGTGAATCTTGTTTATTTTACAAACTGTTTACAAATTCTCTGTGTACTTCTGCGTTAAGGACTGGCTGAGGGAGCTGGGTTTGTTCAGCCCAGAGAAGAGAATGCTCCATTCAAGGGGACCTGATAGCAAACTTCCAGTACCTGAAGGGGGCTACAAGAAGACTGCAGGGGGGCTGTTTAGTTAGAAGTGATAGGATGAGGGTCAATGGCTTCACATTAGAGAAGGGCAGACTGAAATGGGCTGTTAGGAAGAAGTTCTTAAGGAGAGGGGGGGGTTGCACACTGGAACAGCTTGCCCAGAGAGGAAGTAGAGCCCCCATCCCTGGAGCTATTCAAGGGGAGGCTGGACAAGGCTCTGGGCAACCTGCTGTAGTTGAGGCTGTCCTTGCTCCTTGCAGGGGGGTTGGACTGGATGACCTTTGGAGGTCCCTTCCAACCCAGGCCATTCTGTTTGTTAGTAGGGGAGAGAGGACTGTGCAGGGAAACAGGAGATGGCATTTCTCTTTCCTGTACTGGTCAGCACACTCCCTGGTGAAGTTCCCTGTCTAGCTGAAAAATACAGTTAGCAAAGTTTTAACACTGTCTAGGTACCTTAGTACAGAATAAATAATCTATACTTGTTCTCAATATAAAATCCTTCTTTTGAAGGCAATGGGACTGTGTTATAATTAAACAAGTTTCCAAAGACTGAATGATTAGTCTGCTGCAGTCATTTCCTGCTGATCTGATATCTAAATATTGTTGCTCAGTGACTTCACTGGTGGGAAGACGTAAGCTGCTCACAGAAACTTCTGTGTTCCTTTGTCTTTGCAGTAATCCAGCTTAATTACAATTTCAACTAAAAATTTTCCATAGGTTAACTGACAATACTGAGAGATTAAAAGAAAGAAAAAAGTAACCCATTAACGATGGTATCTCGTGTTTTGGATCTGTAAGTATCTTTTTCTGTCATGGCTCATTTGAAGAGTGTTCAGTACTTCACATTCAGTGACTTCAAAAAATGTCTCCAATTACCAGACAGACATGAGACAAATAGGAGAGAAGGAAGCCTAAAGGAAACTGGGGAAATGACTGCGTGTATGTAACCCCTGCGTCAGCCTGCTGCAGCACAGAGAGCACTCCTGAGCTGAGTTTTCACCGGTGACTTCCCTGTTCCTTTGCTCATTTGATTTAATGGCAAAATGTTCCCCCGATATCAGCCCCCAGTTCTGTTTGCATTCCGGAGACAGCACTCGAGACTCTCACCTTCATTCAAAAGCCTCCACATTATAGCCAAATTCTGATCAGAGACTCTTGGATTCTCTTTGTGATCATGACAACAGGAAAACGGCTGTGGCCCTGAAGAAGCATTGCTGGGGTTTCTTGCTTTGTTTGGATACAAGGTGAGCTCTGCTGCTTGGGCTGTGTTCAGTGCCACTTCCAGGGAATCTGAGAAACCTCAGAAACACTCGGTGTTTTTAGTTCTGCACAAAGGTGTTCCTTGAAAAGCTGAAGTTCTTACACTGAAGAGAACATGAGCAGCTGAAATATTTGTGCACAACTTGGAAAAACTCCTATACCAGTAGGGAACAAGCTGGGACCTGCATTGAGCCCTGCACCTACTGGCAAACATCTTAATTGTTCAGAGCAGACAAAGTCTGTTTAGTCATGTCTGCTGCAGCAGGGAGGGCATTACAACACATCTGTGCAGTCTCTTCTCACATAGGTCAGTTCTTTAATCTCAGAATCACAGAAACATTTAGGTTGGAAAAGACCTGTAAGATCATCAAGTCCAACCTTCAACCCTACTCATTATCACTACTAAAACAGATCTCTAAGCATACCACCTATAGGACTTTAAACGCATGAAGGGATGGTGACTCAGTCCCCTCTCTGGGCAGCCCGTTCCACTGCTTTACAACCCTCTCAGGGAAAAAATGTTTCCTTGTGTCCAGTCTAAGCCTCCCTTGATGCAGCTTTAGATCATTGCCTCTAGTCCTTTTATTGCTTACTTTCCAAGCCACTTTCCCCGCTGCAGAAGCACCCCTACAAAGACACTATGGCACAAGTTGGCCGTACACTTGTTGAAGAGATGAGCAGAAGGTCGTAAGTCAGTGAGCAAAGACACAATCTCTGAGTCCTGGTAGCCGTGCAGTGGCAACACACTGACACTAATGTCTGTGAGGTTTTTGTAAGAGCCTCAGTGACATTTCCAAACAAGCACGTTCAAAGCTCTGGTGCACACTGAGAACAGCCATCATGGACTTAAAGCACATGGAACTGCAGCACAATAAACAGAACAGGCGGCAGGAGATTAATTACGATGGGTTTCTTCATTTATAAAAGGAAGATAAGAGACCCCAGCAAGTTTTTTCATCCATGTTCCAAAACAGCCACAAGCGATTCAGCTATATACAACAAGCTGTGTGCCACAAGGCATTTAGAAACAGCATGGAGGTGGAGCTCATGCAAATAAGCTACATAACACGGGTTTTGGGCTCTGCAAACAGCCAGGCACTGTCTTCCTGCCTTGGCAGCGGTACACCGATTTTAAACTCACACTTTCACTCTTAACCTCTATTGCATTACTGGAAGGGAGATGCTTCTATAGACTGATCACAGTGTGATATGTGAAGCACCAGCTCTGTAAAGAGCAATTGCATGGACCCTGCCTTGCTCTACAAGACTCTGTTAAGGTCCAGCCAACCAGTGAAACATTGAACAAAACCATGAGACAAATCAAGGTACAAATCTTACTGTGCTGGGATCTCCCTGTAACCTACACCTTCACCAAAGAGAAGAGTAGGGTAGCTGGGCTGTGTTCAGAGAGGGGCCACTGAGGATCCATGAGTAAACATTAATACAGAAACAGACTATTTTCCCTTGAGCTTAACTTTGCATCCTGCAGAATCTTCAGCCTTGCTTTATGAGAAAGACCCTATATCAGGTGGCAGCTTCAGTTCTTTGCATGTAGCTTAACAAATCTACACAAATACATTGAATAGTTTAAACTTACTTGAAATTCCAACCCTTTAGAACATAAAACTGCATCCAGACTTCATGTAGTAACCGAGTAGGATTGATGTGCACAAGGAAAAAAACCCCTAAAAGATCAGGTTCAATACCAGGGATGGGATTTCTATGGATTGCGTTCTGCAGTAAAAGGTTTCACAAGGCTGACAGCAGAGATGAGCATCCAAAAGAAGAGAGACACAGAGCAAAATGGTTTTTAAGGCCTCCAAGTTAGGCCGTAGACACACAGATGGGCAGACACTGAAAAGCTGACAGGGACTGACAACGAAAAGGACAAATCGGAACTAGAATAAAATGCTTTACAAATTCCACTCAGCAGTGGAGAAAGCAGATATGAAGGTGTTTAAGGTCAGAGGCCCTTAGTGCCCTGGTCTGGCCAATCTAGGGATGTTAGGTCATGGGCTGGGCTGGATGAGCTCAGAGGGCTTCTTCAGCCTCAGTGATTCGATGACTGTGAGACAGTGCTACGTGGGACTGATTTTTGAAGCTTGAGAAACAGTTTAAACAGTTCTTGTGACCAGAACGAGCCTGATGTCAATGAGCTCACTGGAACTCAGCTGGCCAAGTATGGACAGGCCAACACGTATGAAAACAATCTGACAAATAAGTGTTTCAGAGCTGGGTATTGAAGATGTATTCCCAAGAGCTGCACAGTGGGAATTCCAGCCTTCTCCTGAACTTCGTTCTTCCAAATTGCTTTGTCTGTTTTGGCCCCAGGCTGCAGCTTGGAAATTATAAAAGTAGCTCTTTTAAACTCAAAGCAAGACAGTTCCACTGCCAGTGTCAACATGACAAAGTGCTTATGGCTATAGGAGTGGGAGGAGGAAGCAAACACAGGGGAGACAAGAGAAAGCTCTTCAGTGAACACCAGGCAAGTAAGAACAGGTTTTTTTCACTCTGGTGGAAGCACAGACTTATCCCACCGTATTTTTTTACCTTTTATATGTTGATTAGACTCAGAACTGTTGCTCTGGCAGTAATAACAAATCCAATTCATTATAGTCATTCTTACAACATAAAGGTGATGCTTTTCTGAAGAGTAAGAGGGAAGAAACATTAAGGAAAGGATTTCTTGAGACAAACCCCTAATACTCTACACGTGTAAGGTAAAGGGACTATTTCTCCCATAAAGGCACAGGGAAAAATGTTCAGTTTCAGCTGTAAAATAACGCTATTTGCACAGCAAATACATTGGTATTAAGGACAAACAGACATACAAACCCAACAGACTGCAGGGGCTTATCACAGTACCTAAGAATATTCATACTACACCCAAATAGGAATTTTTCATAAAACCTGTTAAATTTATGACCAAAATCTGTGTAAAAGTGCTCACCGAGAGGCAGAACAGAAAGTCTAACCAGGAAATTACTTCACCTTGAAGAACGATCCATTACCTAAGAAAATATATTGATAATTTCAGACATCATTAGATGTCTTCTGTTACAAACACAGAAACATTATAGAGACTGTGTTTCAGGAATTTGCCAAATTCAAAGGGATTACACACCCCTGTAGTGACAATTTTAAATTTTAAATAATTGAGTCATGCTGTCATTAAGTTGTTTATGGTCATAAAACACTGTGATGAATAGTCCAAATATCTTCAAGGAAACTCCAGATAATGTTAAATTAAATTTTTTTTGTATTTACATGATGTTCATGCAGTTAGGAACCCTGACAAACATTTTCTGTCAAAGTACCAAGCCTGAAACAAGACTGTGAATGTGAAACCAGCACATTAGCTTGTGGAGCTGTTTAAGTCACTACACAGTAAGCTTAGATTTGATGGTAGCTTAGGGAGAGTAAGCTTTTACATACTTGATTTATCAACTCTTTGGGGATTTCAATTATCTGATCCCCCATTCCCCAGTGCTTCTCCTTCTTGCTTTAGACATCTGCTTCTTCACCCATTTTGCCCCAAGGCCAATCAGCTGTCTTTACCGCTGAATGAAATTCCCTTCTCTGGCTCAAAGGCAATTTCTTTTTTTCTTTTTGAAAACTTGTATGATTAACTATAAAGAAGGAGAAACTCTTACCTCTAATAGGTCTTCAGAAGGACACTGGCTCTCAAACGTCTGTAAACTCTGACCTTCAAATGCAAGTCCATTCCAATCACAGAATAATTTCTGTTAGAAGCGACCTCTAAGATTATAAAGTCATGCAATTACAGAATGGTCCAGGCTGGAAGGGACCTCTCAAGGTCATCCAGTCCAACCCTCCTGTAGTGAGTACGGACAGCCTCAACTAGATCAGGTTGTCCAGAGCCTTGTCCAGCCTCCCCTTGAACATCTCCAGGGATAGGGCCTCAACTCCCTCCCTGGGCAACCTGTTCCAGTGTGCAACCCCCTCCTGCTAAAGAACTTCTTCCTAACAGCCCATTTCAATCTGCACTTCTATAATGTGAAACCACTGCCCCTTAATCTGTCACTCTAGGCCTTGTAAACAGTCCCTCTGTAGCCTTCAGGTACTGGAAGGTCACTATCAGGTCCCCCTAAATGGAGCCTTCTCTTTTCTAGGCTGAACAACCCCAGCTCCCTCAGCCTGTCCTCATAGCAGAGAGGCTCCAGAACCCTGATGATTTTTGTGTCAATTGGAATTTTGGCATTTATTTCAACGACAAAGGATCAGACCCCAAAGTGTTTGTGCAGCAGTTCTGGAAAGATGCCAGGCTTCATAAAATTAATTAAAAGACATTTTAACAATGTGGCCAATCAAAACATTTATTTTCAGACTCATTGGCTCATCTCAGTATCATGTGGCGTTATCTTTTCGGCTGAACCACACGGCAGTGCTCCTTGGCACAGACAACAGAGCACTGCAACATGTTCCCTGCATTTCATTACACAACCTTCTTGTTAATGCAGGCACTCGAATCAGAGCTTGTAAAGACTTAGCACTACTGAAACACTACTCACACTTTCTTTCTCATCTTCACTAATGGAATAATGCCTTTGATATATCTGGTCTGTCAAGATCTTAATCCTGCTCTTGGAAGAAGTTCATGAACTTAGCAAGGTTTTCCCCCGGGAAAGGAATCCTTTTCAAGATAAGCTGTAATATTTATTTTTCAGAAATTCTATTGCTTCTATGGAAAACAAGGAGCCAAAAAAGAATAAAAAGAAGGTTGAATGTAGTCTTACCACTAGTTTCTAAAAGAATTAAGTAATAATTGGAAAATAAGACTTTCCACTGTGGCTTATTATCACCGTATTCTTGTATTTCCAGTACGCAACATACTATGACAACTTGCTACTGGCAGTGTATTTTAGAATCAAAGAGAACATCAGAAGTTGAGGTATAAAGATAGCTGAAGGCTTCCAGGAAGAATAGTCACCTACCAGATCTCATATCTGTCTATCTATCTATCTATCTATCTATCTATCTATCTATCTATCTATCTATCTATCACAGAATTATTGAAGTTGGAAAAGCCCTCTAAGATGATCAAGTCCAGTCCATGACCTATCATCACCACACAGAAAATCACAGAATTACTGATGCTGGGGAAAAAAAAGATAACTTTTTTTTTTTTTTTTACCCTTCTTTGGGCTCATTTTTGCCTGTTTATCAGTGTTCTCTTCATCTGGGAGAAGCATTTTGCAGCTGCTGGCATCCATCCCTCACCCCAAACCCCCCAAATCTGGGTTTTTTGTGGTGTTTTTTTCTCTCTTTTGAGTATCAACACACATAGTTTGATGTAGGTGCAGAGCACATAGCTCCCCAGCTGCAGAGATTCCCAGTGCAGTCATCTCAGAACTTTTAGAAGTCTCACATGAACATGTTTTAAAAAGACTAATAATAAGTCCAGCATTCCTTGTAATCTTGTTTCTATCTTCCTGGATTATTCACACGCATGAGTTCTTCAGATTTCAGTTTCTACAGCTTTCTGAAAGGCCAGAATATTCTATTAGTATCTGTTTCCACATCTTGCTGCCCCCATGACAGACACAGACCAGCACATAGTCACTCCATTACAACAAGGCTTTTTCTTTGAAAACTAACTAAACTCAGCCTTTTTTCTTTCCTTAGAATGCAAAATTAGAAACAAGTTGTCAGAGGTGTAAACTGCTCTGAAAAACCCCAACCTCTTATCATCTGTAAATTGAAGAAATCGATGGGTAATAGTCAAGAATTAGAAAAGCTGCAGGAATTACTCTCTTAGAAAGGAAATGCTAACCAAAAGTAGCAACTGTGTGCTTATCCCACCTAATATTTAGCGATAACCGCCAGTCGCACAGCAAGAACCACACTGAGATACCAACAATTGTATGTTTAAGCATGTACATAATTTTAAAATGTATTTTTGTAACTGCTTCTAACAATACTGTGTTCAGTTCTGGGCTCCTCATTATAGGAAAGACACTGAGATGCTGGAATGTGACCAGAGAAGAGATACCAAGCTCATGAGGGGTTTAGAGAACCAGTCATGTGAGAGGCTGATGGAGCTGGTCAGGTTTAGTTTGGAGAAGAGGAGGCTGAGATGACCTCATTGTCCTCTACAATACCAGAAGGGAGGTTGTAGAGAGGTGGGTGTTGGCCTCTTCTCCTTGGGGACTGCTGACAGAAACAGGGGCAATGGTCTGAAGCTGAGGCAGGGAAGGGTTAGATTGGATTTTAGGAATAAATTCTTTCCAGAAAGAGTGAAGAGGCACTGGAATGACCTCCCCAGGGAGGTGGTTGAGTCACCATCCCTGGAGATATTTAAGAACCACGTAGCCATGGTGCTTCACACCCTGCTAAGAGTGGCATCATGGAGGGGTTAGCTTGTGTTTTTCCATCGATCAGGTATTTAGGCTTTTTGCTGGCGTGGAGATGGTTGGACTCAATGATCTAGGAGGTCCTTTCCAACCAGGATTATTCTGTGATACACAGAAATGTTTTGATTTGTTTTAAATGTGACTATGGATTTTATAAAGCAAAATCCAGTTTTGTAGGAAGCAAATGAACTTCTGGTTTTAATTACTGTATCACAATTAAATTACTTAATGTACATAAGATCTGCAGTCCTGGAAACAATAGTGGGTGGTGTTTCCTGGAATAGAGCGATATGTCTTGTGACTGACTGGGAAGGAACACAAACCACCACCTCATTTTAATGTTAAGCCACACAATTCAGTCCACAGGGTCAGGCAAGAATTAAGGACAGGAAACAGAGGGACTTTTTGTCGTGCTAACTATTCAAAGAATGGAAAAGTTAAATTAGTAGCCTGAGGCAAATGGTTAAAAGTAGCTGAAGTCAATTATATTTGTTTCTGCAGAACAGTCTATCTATAGCTGGGTGAAACAAGAACAGGATCTACATAAAGACTGGTTTTAAGATTTACATATTTTAATCTGGCAACATGTTCTGAATATCAGTTCTGGAAACAAATACTGTTCCTTTCACCATTTAACTTGATAATAAAAAAGTTACAGTACATAAATCAAAACACTGATGCACAGAACATTAGGCGTTCGAAGAGATACGCAGGGGTCATCAAGTCCAATCCCCCTGCTCAAACAGGACCATAGAGAACCTAGGGCGGGTGATAGAAGAACACATCCAGACAGGTCTGGAAAGTCTCCAGAGAAGGAGACTCCACAACCTCCCTGGGTAGGCTGTTCCAGTGCTCTGAAGAACCCTTAAAGTTCTTCCTCATGTTGAGGTGGAACTTCCTCTGCTCCAACTTAACACCCATTCCCCCTTGTCCTACAACAGGGCACAAGTGAAAAGAGATTGTCTCTTTCTTCCTGACACCCAGCTTTCAAGGATTTGTAGACAGTGATTGAATCCCCTCGTAGTCTTCTCCTCTCCAAGCTGAAAAGTCCAGGTCTCTCAATCTTTCTTCATAAGGTAGGTGCTCCAGTCCCCTAATGATCCTCGCTGACTCCCTCAATCAGATCTCTGTCCCTCTTGGACTGGGGAGCCCACGACTGGGCACAATACTCCAGATGTGGCCTCACTGGGGCAGAGTAGAGGGGGAGGAGGACCTCCCTTGCCCTGCTGCACACACACTCCTTGATCCATTCCAGGATTCCAGTAGCCTTCCTGACCACAAAAGCACACTGCTGTTCCACGGAGAACTTGTCCACCAATGTATGCATGTGTACTGCATCTAGACACACAAACTGGACAATGAATGCAAGTCCCAGTAAACTGAAAGCCCTTTTATAAGTAAGACACAGAAAATAATTAGCACATTAGCCATGGTATATCTTTTTGCTCTTTTGAGTAGGACTTTAAAACCCACAGCTTAAACAAGTTTTGCACAGTTTACACCCAATTTTCAAACCTTCTCTCCCTGGTAAATTTAGAAGAAACAATCTAATTCAGATTCTATTTCCAGCAGGCATCACTAGAACCAATTGCCAATTATTTAAGTGGTGAAGCTCCCAAAGGGGAGCTCCAAAACATTCCCAAATCATTCAGAAATGTCTCTGATTCTTCAGTGCTACCTAGCACCACAGGAAACTACCAATGATCTGCATTAATCACTTAAAAGATAAACACACATGATCACATTTTCAGTCAGAATCATTTAGTCCAACACTCCTGCCAGAGCAGGATCCCCCAGAGCAGATCCTACAGGAACAAGCGGGTTTGGGACTGCTCCAGAGTGGGACACTCCAGAACCTCTCTGGGCAGCCTGGGCTGGGGCTCTGAGACCCTCACTGAAAAAGAAAAATATTTCCTTATATTTATGGAACCTCCTGTGGTCCAATTTGTGGCCATTGACCCTTGCCCTATTACTGGGCACTGCTGAGAAGAATCTGATCTGATCCCCTTGGCACTCACCCTTATTTATAAGCTTTATAAGCTACTTTTAGATATTTATAGTCATTAACTCTTGAAAGAATGACTCCACTTACGGGGAATCAGTTGCCACCTCTGCAGCTTCTTTAGACACATTGATAAACAAATCAAGGCTAAAAGCATCAATATTTACCTCCTGCATACAAGCATCAGGGATCCCTAGATGTTCCCTGTATGATTACACACCAGTGGTAGGTATGGCAGACTGACCAGCTAAATTATGTATAAACTATGAGTAACAAAATGATGACTCAGCGTCTCACAGTTTCAATTCCTGTGTTTGGAATTTCAGAAGTGTTGTGTTCCAAGTGCAGGGTCCTCACTGGGAAGAGGAGACCAAGAGGAGACCTTATTGCTCTCTGCAACTTCCTAAAAGGAGGTTGTAGCGAGGCTGGTGCTGGTATCTTCTCCCATTTTACTAATGACAGGATGAGAGAAAATGGCCTGAAGCTGCATCAGGGGAGGGTTAGATTGGATCTTAGGAAGACTTTCCCGAGACAGTGGTTCGGCACAAGAACAGACTGCTCAGGGAGGTGCTGGAGTCACCATCCATGAATGTGTTTAAAAACTCAGGAGATAAGATCACTTGAGGCCATGGTCATGATGATCCCAGAGGTCCTTTCCAGCCATGAGGAGTCTATGATGATTTTCAAAAATCTTTAAAGTTCAATACCAGTGTGACAGTGTGGAATGTAGTAACTCCAGAACAACTCCTAGCATCCGGCAACACATTTCCTCAGATGGAAGATGAAGATGAAGACTTCTCTGTTTGCACTGGGTATTCCGAGTAAAAATCTTGACACTTGCCACACTCTTGTACAGACATCAGTCAAAACCGTGACTTTGTAAATTTACAGATGTTTATAGCTAAAGGCCTTTATTTTCCACAAGAACAGACTCAGTTCTGTTCAACTTCATAGGAACACAGACTTTATTGTTGAGAATCAGAGTTGTTTAGCAAAGTGACCCTTTTCTTTAGCCTTGATCTTAATGAGAAAGGTTTCAATACCTATTCAAAGCCCTGACTTCCCCATAAACAATAGTGACACAAACGCTACAGTCAGCAAAACAATGGACAGGTATAATCTTAGGGTTCTAACTACAAGGGAAAACAAACAATTCAGAGGTTGTTTTATTAAGTTAGGACTAATAAGTGCAAGCAAGCAAAGACACATTCTCCATTTAAGGTTATTTTCCTCCAAGCAGAGAAAATAATGCCGTGGAATGGCATTTGATAATTTTTTGTTCCAAATATTAAAATATCCAACATATTTAATGAGCAAAAAGTCCCCCAGAAGACAGCTTGTAAAGAACTAATCCACAATTGCTAAATATTTTTCTGTTGAAGACAATAAAACAAAAATGACATAAAAGCACAAATACTTGCAGAATTCAGCACTTAACCAGCTTATTCAAATAGGGTTTTAACTCTTCATTTTCAAACCACCACAAGCGACAGTGGCTTTAATTTCTGTGTGCAAATATGTTCTGATCTGTGACAGCTTGGTCATCATCCCATACAACTCAGTGGTTTGCATAAAACACCTCTCCAACAGAGTTTTACCCTTAGAATCACAGATTGTTAGTGGTTGGAAGAGACCTCTAGGTCTTCTAATCCCTGCCAAAGCAGGATTCCCTGGGACAGGTCACACAGGGCTGCATCCAGGTGGGTTTTGAATGTCTCCAGAGCAGGAGACTCCATAACCTCTCGGGACAGCCTGTGCCAAGGCTCTGACACCCTCACAGTAAAGACGTTTCTCCTCATGTTGACGTGGAACCTTCTATGTTCAAGCTTATCCCTGTTTCTCCTTGTCCTATTACTGCACACCACAGAAAAGAGACTGGCCCCTTCCCCTTGAAACTCACCCCTCAGATATTTGCAGACACTAATAAGATCCCTCTCAGCCTTCTCTTCTCCAGACTAAACAGCCCCAGTTCTCTCAGCCTTTCTTCATAAGAGAGGTGAGAACCATATCAGGACCACAGTGCCATGGCTACACTTCTGACTCACAGGTAGCCAACCCATAGTAAAAAGGCAAACCAAAGCAGAACAAGCCTCAGTCACATACTGACAGTTCAGAACTGCACACCTAGAATTACACTTTGGAAAAGAACATAGAGAAGGGAGGGAAGCACCAGCTTTACCTTCACTTGGCCACCTATTTGACTCCATGATGCCTTTGGGAGCACCAGCCAGACACAGCCATGAAAACCATTCATAACTTAATTGCCAGTAAGTTTCCTTTCCAGTTGTATGTCCTTACTTGGTTGGTTTTAAAAAATTCCTCTCTTATGACTTATGCACTCATGGAAACAAAGAAAAGCGAGGGCTACTGTTTTGTTGAGGAGTTGTGGAGGTCAGCCAAATCCCTCTTCTTTTCTCTCAGTCACTCAAATATTTGATGAACAATAACGTCAGCGCTTAGCAAACTCAGTGTCCCTTCTATCAACTAACTGCTTGGAGGGCAAGATAACCTGCTTCTTCCAGGTTTAGTTTATTTGGCTACCATTTCCAAAAGCTCACAATACAATGTTTAAATCATGATCCAACATTCTACAAACATCAGTCCAGCAGGAGCACTAACGACAAAACCTCCCTGTGAATAACAGCAGAGAGCATCAGAGGCAGCCCAGCCATGTATTAGGAGAGTTGAGGAGCTAAATGCATACAGAAGCCACTGCCGAAACTGGCACTTAGAGTTATTTTTATTCCATTAGTTCAAATATCTGAAAACAAGTCTCTTAATACATTGGAAAGAAATTCCTCTGTTGAATAGAGAAAAATAGATTTATGCTGCTTTCAATACCACTTTTATATTTTGATCTTTTAAATCCCCTCCATAGCAATGAAACACAACAAGGCATAAATACACAGGTAATTTATTACCTAGGTCTTCATTGCTTATGTTTCTTCTTTTCTCTGCTCATGAGCTAAACGTAACAGAGCTCTGCAAGAAACAGCATCAGTCAGTGGCCTAAAGGGAAGTGACCACACAGGGCTCTCATCAGCTGAAGTTATCAATCCTACTGTTTATTTCTTTCTCTGTCTGTGAAGAGGGGAATGTGAGATCACTGCGAAACCAATACCAAGCGTAAAACAACATAATTAGGAATAAAAATTTTGTTATACCTGCACACTTGTGTGAATATCAGGTGTATTTCCTCTGAGAGTGACCTCCCACCCCATGAAGGGGCTACAAGAAGGCTGCAGACCTGGAGTGACAGGATGAGGGGCAATGGTTTCACATTAGAGAAGGGCAGATTGAAATGGGCTGTTAGGAAGAAGTTCTTTAGCAGGAGGGGGGTTGAACAGTGGAACAGGTTGCCCAGGGAGGCAGTAGAGCCCCCATCCCTGGAGATCTTCATAGGGAGGCTGGACAAGGCTCTGGGCAATTTGCTCTAGTTGAGGCTGTCCCTGCTCACTACAGGGGGGTTGGACTGGATGGCCTTGGGAGATCCCTTCCAACCTGAGCCAGTCTACAGTTCTATGAGAAGTTACTGGGGACAGCTGGGGAAAGTCTGCAACACAAGTGAGAGCCTTCAAGAAGTTAATATGTGAATCTCTGTCAAAATTCAATTATGCTAATTATAAACCAATTTATTACCCTTAGATGTTGATTGGCATTGAGCAACTATAAGGAGTTGAAGATCTCAGAGAAGATCAGTGCATGTGAAAGTTCTGATAGATATTGAGAAATATCCCAGAGGATTCACTTCTCAAGCACACAGGAGTACTGTCAGCATTGTTTTGACACTTCAGATGTAATCAACTTTAATTCCCTTCCCGTTTCAACAAGGCAAACCATGCGGAGCTGCATTTACTGCAGATACCTGAGAAAACTGTATGTTGCTTTATACTGATAAGAACACAGTCCTTAAAATGGGTCAAGAACTGCACAGCACCTAGGCCAACTGTAACTTCTGAGAAAAGAGAGGCATGCCAATAGATACTGTTAAATTCTAATTGAAGCCTCAAGTGTGTCAGGGGAGGTTTTGATTGGATCTTAGGAAGAAATTCTTTACTGAGACTGGTTGGGCACTGGAACAGACTGCCTAGGGAGGTGCTGGAGTCACCATCCCTGAAGGTGTTTAAAAACTGAGAAGACAGAGATTGAGGCCATGATCTAGGGGTTAGGGAGATGCTGGCATGAAAGCTAGACTTGATGATCCTGGAGGTCCTTTCCAGCCATGAGGATTCTCTGATTCTATGAATGTTAATAAAAATACCGTAATTAAACACAACTAATTGCAACAAGGAAAACCCATGCACACTACAGAAAGAAATGCAGGAACAAATCAGCATTCCACTTACAGTCATGCCTGAAAACCTGATTTTGCTATCCAAGCCCTTCAATGATAAACCTTGCATGGGCATTGTTTAAAGAGGTCACCAGAATCTCTCAGAAATTCTGTGTAAGAGAAAAGGGTTGGTGGTAGAAGGATTTGTGCAAAAAAACATCCAAATCTACATTTCACAGAACCAGAGTTGTTTCAGTTGTATCAGAACCTGGTTTCATTCCTCAACACGTGCCCTTTCACTGTACATCTACCAAGAGACTTCCTCGTCATTCTCCAAGATGTGCCTCTTCTTCAAATGTTTAACTCTAGAGAATATGTATTGAGGAGGGTTTTTGAGACTGTTTTTATTCAGCTTGGCCGTGTCTAAAGTCTTGTTAGAAGACTAGAATCCCACTCTGCCTTGTACAGTGATTAATATACTGAAAGAGAACTGCTCCAAAGAACTGGCTAAGGACTGAAAGACAAAAATGAGGAAGGCATCAGAAACAGAGGTCATTCGCTCGGTGTCATAGTAAAGACTTGACCCCCTGCCTACACACTTCTTCTTGGAAAAATTAAAATCACATGTCTTTACTGTGTATTTTAAGAAAAAGGTATCTATTCCTAATACCTCCTAAAAATAAAAAGTGAAGAGCCTTAGGAGAGAGGAAGTCTTGTTACTGTTAAGGAAACCTTGCATGAACTAAAGCTATGCCAAATATTGACTGAAACACAAACACCTCTAGCTGGTTTTCTTCCCAGTTGTAACAGGGATTGCTCTGGTTGTTGACTATGGAGTCATGTCAGCTATTTTATTTCTTCAAAAGTAAATCCTTTATGGGTCATCCGAGTGCTCAATCGCCCTGTATGAAAGCCTGCTGTGAAGTTACACTGGAGATCCAGTCAACCAACTTTAAATAAGAACCCTTTCTGCTCTCTTCCCTAAGAGAGAAGTGATAAACATTTGGTCTCTGGAAATGGCTTTGTGATGCTTGGATTTGGTACCAGCAGCCTACCCTTGCACACTGTGGTACAGCATCACATGAGACCGCACTTTTCCAAGAAAAACCTAGTAAAATGAAAATACTTCATTACCATGAACCCTTGTTTTCTTAAATCTTACATAATTATAGCACAATCTCTTGTAAGATCTTATTTCTTTAAGCTTTAATTACTCCAATGAAATGATCCTTTCATAAAATAAATCTTTTTCCTTAAAAAACCCAAAACTCCACCACCCCAACAAGTATTTTCTTTGCTGCATTTTGTTTTCCCATGCCAAAACTGTCATTTCACATTCGTGAAACAAAACCTGGCCTGAACACACATGAAATAAACTGCTGGCAAAGGAAGTGCAAAGCCATGCCATTGAAGAGATTACATTCACCAGAAACTCCTTTTACTTCTTCCAAAATCAACAAATGTCTTTTAAAAAAAACAACAAAAACCACTCCAGAACTCATAAAAAGGAAGAGATTTGTATGAAGGGAGAAGGCATCTTTCAGGTTACTCTGAATACCCAAGTGATTTCAGCTACCTTGAAAGATTTGCATGTTGCAACTGAGGTTCACTATGAAAAGACAAAACGACAAAATCCTGATTTTACTGGAGTCCCCAGTATTCATAGCCTGCAGTATTCATAGATTCATAGAATGGTTCAGGTTGGGAAGGACCTTAACGATCATGCAGTTCCAACCCCATGCCACTGGAGCAGGTTGCTCAAAGTCCCAGGCCACAACCTCCCTGGGCAACCTGTTCCAGTGTCTCAGCACTCTAATAATGAAAAACTTCCTCCTGACTTCCAGTCTAAACTTCCCCTCTTTCAGCTTGAAACCATTCCCCCAGATCCTACCACTCCAAGCCCTTGGAAACAGCCCCTCCCCAGCTTTTCTGTAGCCCCCTTCAGGTACTGGAAGGCTGCTCTAAGATCNAATAGATCACCTCCCTCGACCTACTGGACACATTCCTCTTATATAATATGTTCTTACATATATATAACCCAACTCAGTTCACAAGGCACACTGTGTTCCCTTAACTGGAGAGTTAAAGATTAAAACATCCATATAAATATCAGAAGAAACTTCTTCCCAATGAGGGTACTGGAGCATTGGAACAGGCTACCCAGGGTGGGCTGTGGAGTCTCCTCCTCTGGAGACATTCAAGACCCACCTGGATGTGTTCCTGTGCAACTTGGTCTAGGTGATCCTGCTGTGGCAGTGGGATTGGACTGGATGATCATTCGAGGTCCCTTCCAATCCCCCTATGAAAAAGCAAAGTTCTGACATCCTCTGTGTAGGATTCACTGCAGACCAACAGTTAATGTCAAGGCAGGGACATGCTGTACACACATTTTTATTTTACACAGATAATTAGGGATTTGAAGAGACCTGCAGGCGTCATCGAGTCCAATCCCCCTGCTTGAACAGGACCAGAGAACCTAGGGCAGGCCACACAGGAATGCATCCAGACAGGTCTGGAAAGTCTCCAGAGAAGGAGACTCCACAACCTCCCTGGGCAGCCTGTTCCAGTGATCTGTAACCCTTACAGTAAAGGAATTCTTCCTCATGTTTCCCCTTGTCCTATGACAGGGCGCAAGTGAAAAGAGATTGTCTCTTTCTTCTTGACACCCAGCTCTCATGGATTTACAGACAGTGATTGAATCCCCTCATAGTCTTCTCCTCTCCAAGCTGAAACCTCCTAGGTATCTCAATCTTTCCTCAAAAGGTCAGTGTTCCAGTCCCTTAATTATCCTTGGGGCCTCCATTGGACTCTCTCAATCAGATCTCTATCCCTCTTGAACTGGGGAGCCCAGAACTGGACACAATACTCCAGAAGTGCCCTCACTGGGGTAGAGTAGAAGAGGAGGAGAACCTCCCTTGATCTGATGGACACTCCTCTTGATCCATCCCAGGATTCCATTGCTCTTCTTGTCCACAAAAGCATGCTGTTGTCCCATAGACAGCCTGTTGTCCAGAAGAACTCCAAGGTCTTTCTCCATGGAGCGCTGTCCTGCAGATCATCCCCCAGCCTGTACTGATGCTTCTCATTACTCCTTCCCAGGCGCAGGACTCTGCACTGGCTCTTGTTCAACCTCATTAAGTTCTTCTTTGCCTAACTCTCAAGTCTGTCCAAATCTTCCTGAATGGCTGCACAGCCATCAGGTGAATTGGTCAGCTTAGTGCCATCAGCAAAATTGCTGAGGAGACACTCTATCCCATCATCAAGGTCATTAATAAAGCTATTGAACACAGCATCCCTCTAGTTCTCAGCTGCAGTAGAAAAGGAATTTAGGTCAAAAAATACTTGTAATTTAAAAATGAAATTCCTTCATTAAGCAGCTTCATCTCACCAAACTCAGTTCCCAGCAAAGTTTTCTAGGTGCAGATTTTCTCCAAAAGGAATCTCAAAGATGGAGAGTTTTCAGATAGGGCAGGTGTGAGTAAGGAATAAAAAGTACTGCTGCATAGCTTCAACTGTCCTCAAGAGATATCCTGTGAAGGTTACTGTAGTTACCACATACATACTTCAGATTATTAACCATGTGCTGCTAAGAAATCAGATTAAATTGTATCATCAGCTATTGTGTGGTATTCATTGTCCATAACACTAAGACAAGTTTTCGTCGCCTTCAACTCCACAACAGCCACAATGCAAAACTCAATGACACGCTCTCCCTACAAAATACTCACTTCTAAAAGAAATTTCAAGCTATGAAATTCCTCACCATTTTTCAAAAGGTTCAGGTGCAAAAAGGCAACAGCAGAGAGCTAGAGCTGCCTGACAATGCCAAACGAGAGCAGAAACAAATCTTGGATGAGACTCAAGGATCCCCGATTGCTCCTTTTCTGCTAGGAACACACATTCCTTTCCAAACCCAAAACCAAAAAGATGTGAGAAGATTTACAACAACTGAACAAGTACAGATTTTGTTCTAAATGCAGTTATTATGTAGAAAATCTCACTTCCACAACAGAGCACAACAAGCTGTCAGGTCTGAGTGCCCAAATAGCTCATTAGCAGAAATTGTTGCCTTTCAACTCTGGTTATTCCTCACCCATAGGAGCTTCTCAGAAGATCCTGGCAGGTACAAACATGTTCCCTTTTAATTACAGAACGGGATTACTGTTGCAACCCACTCACAGTTTCAGCAAATTATAATCAGGTACCCATTGTGCATAACAATCATTTAATGGCCGAAAAGCCATATTAGAGTGAGCTTTAATGAAGAAGGCTGGAAACAGGCCAGCATTTCATGGCAGTGCAATCCAAAAGAAAGACTTGTAATCTGTATTTAAGATTAAGAGAAGCTTTTAATCCAGATGGCCAGAATTAAACAAGGCAGCACAAGGAAATTTTGATCAAAAGCTGCTATAACATGAAAGAACCAAAATTCCCCTGCAAACAACTAATTATTTCAAACAGAGGTTGCACATTCATTTCATATTGTGAAGAACTCAGAGGAAAATGCAGCATGTTAGGCTGGGCTTCGTGATCTCAGAGGTCTTTTCCCGCCTCAATGATTATGTGATGTGCTGCTTTCTCTGTCACAATTCACTTAGGCACTAACTTCTTTGACCAAAGTGCGAAACAACTTAGCAAGAAATCCCTTTTGCTGGCATTTATTTGAGGAACTATTTGGGCAATTACATAATACAGTTTTAAAGGAGTTTGCAAAATTAATTCCATGTTGTTTCAGATTAGTGTGTATAGAGTTTAAAGACATGGCTGAGTAAAATACAGCTGCTGCAGCAGGGACTTGTAAAGGATTCAGGACTGTATCATTAATACAGATGACACTCAAGTTTCAATTTGCTCTGCACTCCTCTAATCCACTTGGAAGTGTTGACTTGTTCCTTAGTAATATCCCTTTCCCTGACTCATCTCTCAGCCAGCAGAGAGGTTGTAAGATCTCCCACTTTGCATAAGCCATATATAAAATAAAACCTCTGTAAAATTCATTAATGAATTACAAATCCTGAGTTTTGTCAAGCCTGATCTTACACAAATCCGTAAATACTTTACCTTCCTAAAAACAACTATGAAGAACCCATTTTATACAAGTACCTACCCTTATTCTGACACACCCCCTTCTTTGCTCTCCTCACTGAGGCCAAGCCAGTGGCCTCACATACGGCCAATCATGACGTAAGCTGCTGCCACAGTTATGCACTAGGAATGCTGATTCAGACTTAGAAATAAGGAATTTCTGTGAGGATGTCTCTAGCAGAAACAGTGGGCAAATGCCAGTGCCACACAGAATCACTTTGGTTGGAAGAGTTCAATCATGGATTAGCACTGCCAGGTCCCCACTAAATCACACCTCTCAGCACCACAACTAGATGTATTTTAAATGCTACCAGGGATCGTGACTTCACTACCTCCCTGTGCAGCCTGTTCCAACATCTGATAACCTCTTCAGTGAATAAATTCTTCCTCATATCTAACCTGAACCTCCCCTGGTGTAGCTTGAAGCCATTTCTTCTAGTCCTGCTACTTGCTACTTGAGTCGTGTCGATTCACAGCATTTAGCTCCTTTGCTTGCTCCTAAACTTCAAAGCCTGCTCCTTCAATTCTGCATCCCGATGCTCTACCTGTGCTGCTCTGGAGCACCACATGTGAGCTGTGGTTTCACAGAATAACTTACAGCTCTAGCTCAAGATATTATTACTTGGAAGGAGATCACTGTATGTTTGGTTTGCATTTTTCCACTTCATACTGTCAGTAGTAGCCTTTGAAAGTATGCCAGACTCCCCTTTACATTGGACTTAGATGATCTTTTGAGGTCCCTTCCAACCCATAACATTCTGTGATTCTGTATGAAAAAGAACCTGCAAAATCTGACCAGTCTGTGTCTCTGTGCTGATTTATGCTTTATACTTGCTCATGATCAGGTACAGAAGGTGGCTTTACTTACCTCTCTTAACCCATCATAGAACAAGATCTACCTGTGTGCCCAGGGCAGCTCAACACCACAGTGGTTCTGTAGCTCCCAGTTCTACCCAAGAGGCTAAAGAAGCTTTAAAAAACTTGCTGAGAAGGTAAGTGACACACCCATGTTTGACAGACAAGTGGAAACTGAGGCTGGAATGTCTGACTGAAACCCCAGGCAACAGGTTCATACTGGCTGTCAAGCATTTTTCATTTATTCATTTATTATCACTTAACCTGTGAGCTCATTTGGGGTTAATGAAGAATTATTGACATGAATTAGAATTGGAAAAAATATTGCAGCAGCTGATCATGTTCTGAATTAAAAGTTCTGTTCTGGTGATAACAGGTTCTCCTGGATCATTTGCACATGGAGCAATAGAAAGCAAATCTTGTCCAAAAGCAACACTGAGAACTTCTATGGGCATGCAAGTGCTGTCCCTGTGGGGCAATGAGCAATCCTACGACATTCATTCCGCCTCACATACAACACAATCATAGAATCATTAAGGTTTGAAAAGACCTTCAAGGTCATCTAGTCCAACCTACAACCTCCAGCCACTACCCCATCTCCTGAAACACCCTGGCTGCCCAGTTGTTGAACCCCTCCAGGGATGGTGCCTCCACCCCCTCCCTGGGGAGCCTGTTCCAGGGCCTCTCCACTCTTTCTGGGAAGAAATTTTTCCTGGAGATCCAGTCTGACCCTCCCCTGGCACAACCTGACCCTATTTCCTCTTGTCCTGTCGCTAGTCCCTAGGGAGAAGAGCCCAACACCTACCTCACTCCAGCCTCCCTGCAGGTGGTTGTAAAGAGCAGTGAGGCCCCACTCACTGGGAGGTCTCCCCCAACCTCCTCTTCACGCTGAACAGCCCCAGCTCCCTCAGCCTCTTCCCATCAGACCTGCTCTCCAGACCCATTACCAGCCCAGTTCTCCATCTCTACTCTCTCCCCAGCACCTCAATGTCCTTCCTATACTGTGGTGCCCAAACTGCTGCCAGTACTTGAGGTGCAGCCTCACCAGGGCCCAGTATAGTGACAGGGTCACCTCCTTGGTCCTGCTGGCAACACTATCGCTGATCCCGGCTAGGATGCTGTTGGCCTTCTTGGCCACCTGGGCACGCTGCTGGCTCCTGTTCAGCTGCTGGCAACCAACGCTCCCAGGTCACTCTCTGCTGGGCAGTCTGTAGCCACTGCTCCCCTCCCCAAGCCTGTAGCTGCTGGGGGTTGTTGTGGCCCAAGTGCAGAACCTGGCATTTGGCCTTACTGAATCTCATACAACTGGCTTTGACCCATCGATCCAGCCTGTCCGGATCCCTTTGCAGAGCCTCCCTATCCTCCAGCAGATCGACTCTCCCACCCAAGTCAGTGTCATCTGTAAATTGACTGAGGGTGCCCTCCGTCCCTTATCCAGATGATCAATAAAGATGTTAAAACAGGAGCGGCCCCAGCACTGAGGCCTGGGGGTCACCACTGGTGGATTTAACTCCATCCAACACAACTCCCCCTCAATTTATCAAACAAAACTGTGTCAATACTGACAACCTTGCTGTTGCTGTCACACTGGCAGTTTACTCAGAGAAAGGTTAACTGTCACTTGCACTATCTCTACACAGGGCAGAGCAGCCAGTGCCAATGCAAACATTATTACAATCAACTGCTCTGCATAAACGTCCCTGAAAGAAGCAAGAAAATCAAACCCAAACTAAAGTTGCCTGTGAAATTTATTAATGAAAAATACACAAAAACCCACTAATTGATGGGGGGGAAAAGATGAAAATAATTGCAAAATGCAAGAAGTAGAAAGACAGCAGCTAACCCATGTAACTGAGCTATGTGAGGGTGCCAGAGCTCTGGCACAGCCTGCCCAGAGAGGCTGTGGAGTCTCCTGCTCTGGACACATTCAAAACCAACCTGGACGCAGCCCTGTGTGACCTAATCTAGGGGATCCTGCTCTGGCAGGAGGGTGGCGCTGGATGATGTTTCAAGGTCCCTTCCAACCCCTGACATGCTGTGATTCTGTGATTCCAATTTTTCTTCCAGAATCCATGGAAGTCCATGAAATACCTTTGTCCATGGTCTTCTACCTGGAACAGCACTGACTCAAGTTACAAAGCTCTACTCCTGCTGCTGCAGCTACAAGAGAATGTTTTGTGTAATTAAATTACAAATGACAAAATAACCTTCTGAAGTAAACACTGGAGAACAGATCATTATAAAACACTCATTACAATGTCCCCCCAAATCAGTGTATTGTTTATCTGTGGAATGCTTGCAATTGTTTTTTAAGAGAGTCGTAAAAATTCCTCCCCCACCAGGAGTCCATTCATGAGGGCAACCAATTGCCAGAGGATTTTTTTTTGTATACAACTCAAGAGAAATATTTTTGGATACAAATTTTAAAAAGAAAATGAAGTGTTTGAAAACTGATGGGTTTCTTCCTTAAAATAAGCAAAGAGTTGCCTACAATGTAAACAGTGAACATGAATTTAAAAAGAAGGGAAAGAAGAAAGAACACAAGTCCTGTAACCTAAATACAATACCCATTGTCTGGACTTCCCTATTTCCATGAAGAACATCTGATTTTCATTTGGACTAGAACATTCTGCTAAAATTACTAATATGCTGGGGTTGAATTTAATGTAATTACAACATTTCAAGACAAACACGATGGGATCAGCATTCCATATCATTCTAACTCTGGAGACAAAAAAATCTAATGCTGCATCCTGGTTTGAAATAAGTTTCGATGATCTCAGAGCAAATAGTAGTTGTCAGCAGGAAAAAAAACACCGCATAAAACTCAGATCACTGGCAGTCAGGGAAAAAATTGGCTGCTGACTCAATATTGTAATTCAGTGAATTTCAAGTAGTTTTCTGTGAAGTGATGCTCAGCTGCCAGAAATGATAAACTAGACTGAAAATGTGCTTCAGTCAATGATGAGAGCAGTAATACCAATGTTCCCTCTGGTATTTCACTTCCCTGGATGTTTGGGGTATAAAGATGCAGAGAGACCTGAGCGCTTGGAGCCCATGAACAATTACTGAGAGAAGGGGTTCCTCCTGCTGCTCTTTGTTTGTGCTTGGGTGCGTGTGTGAAAATCTATATGGGAATGGTTAGCAATGCCAACATGCTCTGGCTTGGATCAAAAGAACAAAACATGTAAGCTAAGAGGCTGAGAGCAGTCTGAACACAAGAACACACCCTAAGTGCAGTGCAACAGATTCAGGGCAACTTTTCCACGTGCTCCACTATTTTCATGGGATTCTGGTGAAATGATAGCATTAGCTGAGACACAAATTGCATAACATTTAAAATAGTTCCTATAAAAAGTAACACAAAATGTCATCATTCCTGGTGTAATTCATTTGAATTGTTGAAGGAGTTGTTGAAAGTGTTTACAAGCATGAATAGAACAGCGCTTTACACAGAATACAGGGAAAGAAAAAAAGAGGGAAGAAAAATTCTCAGTGTTTTTTTTTTTGGAAGAGTGCGATGACGATCCAATTAGGAAAAGTACTTCTGTATGGCATCCTGATAGAGACTAAGTCCGCTATTGAAAAGTAAAGGGTTTAGACCTCATCACTGCTGTTGTAATAAACTAACACAGATACAACAGGAATCTAGAGCTGCTCACTCAGAGTTGATTAATTGATTCTATAAACCTGGAAGTTGTTAATGCAGATGCATGCCTGTTTGAAATAAAGTTCAAAGCTAAAGCAGAAATTCTGGGTGACAAAGGACATGAGAGACAGAGTTGGGATACAGCAAAACACAGTCACCACCTGACCAGGCTGAGCCAGCAGAATGTCAACGTTAAAGTGACAGTGATGACACAGGCTGGAAACTAAAGCGTTATTGATTTTACAAGGAACATGAATGGAAGGTTTAATCCAAACTCCATTGGGAGAGGGCTGGAATATTTTATAGGGAATTGGAAAAACACAACAGAAGGATGAGACGTTTTGAATACTTAAAATAAAATATTTGTGGCCTGTGAATAAAATTGTTCCATCTCCCAACAATGACGAAGCAATCATCGCAGCAAAAGGGAAACCACAGAAGTATTCAAGGGAAAAAAGAATAGTGGTTTGTACAGTACCGCCATCTGTGACTGTGTCCATGTAAGCACAAGGGAGAGAATGAGAGCTGCCTTTGTCCAAACAGTTTTAAAAATACCTTTGGGAGGGATACAGTGAGAGAAATTAGCTGTAATCTTGTGTGATAAATTCCAGCTGTTGTTTTGTGTGGACTAACGGATCTTTCCTAATTGCCACTAACAGATAATCCTGGTAGGGGACTGTTTCCATTCTTCCCTTCTGCCTTCCATCTCCACAGACTCACAGAAAGCAGAGACCACTGGCATTTTAAGGTTTAGACACTGTACAGCATGGAACACGAAATTAAAAGTTAAAATATTCCAATGCAATTAGGCAATTAGGAGGGTTCAGCCTAGCCAGGTGGGTTGGGATGGGTTTTACCAGTGCTCATGCTGTTCTGAGTGATGCTCCTCAGTGCTTCACTGTATTTGCCATGGGGATAAGTGCACACACTGCCAAATGCAGGATGCTGATGTCTCCCAAACTTGTCACACCAGTGTGTGTTAGTGCTGCAAGGCACCAGTCATGGGGTCAGGTTGGGACAGAAACCACAACTGACTATTCAGGACACAACAGCAGGTCAAGGGGAGTGATTCTCCCCTTCTACTCTGTCCTGGTGAAACCTCACCTGGAGTCCCTGTGTCCAGCTCTGGAGCCCCCAGTACAAGAAAGACATGGACTTGATGGAGTGGGTTCAGATGAGGCTGCAAAAATGATCAGGGCGCTGGAGCCCCTCTGCAATGAAGACAGGCTGAGGGAGCTGGGGTTGTCCAGCCTTGAGAAGGCTCCATCTAGGGGGACCCAACAATGACCTTCCAGTACTTGAAGAGGCTATAGGAAAGCTGGAAGAAGATTTTTACAAGGGATGGTAGTGACAGGACTGAAACTGAAAGACAGTCCATTTAGATTAGATCTTAGTAAGAAGCTCTTCACCATCCTGAGAGTGCTGAGGCCCTGGAGCAAGATGTCCAGGGAAGTTGTGGATATCCTGTCCCTGGAAGTGCTCAAAGCCAGGTTGGATGGTGCTCTGAGCCATGTGGTCTAGGGGGAGAGAGGTGCCACTGCCTATGGCAGGGGGTTGGAACTGGATGATCTTCAAGGTCCCTTCCAGCCTAAACCATTCTATTATTCTCTGACATAAAAAAGATAATGTAAATAGCACACTGGTACGAGGAATTGATGCAGCATGTGATACTGTGGCCTCTGTCACCTCAAGAACCTGTGCAATGCACACCTGGATGCTCATTCACTGGCTTGCTTTGTTCTATCTACTGGGGATTCACTGCACAGCCCCAAAAGCTGTACTTCAGAAGGTACAAAAGACAACTTCCATGAAAAATGACAGCTTTTCTTTCTGCAGGAGAACAATTTAATAATGCTGAGAGCCTAATTTAGTAATCAAACACTGTGAAGTAAAACCCCCACCTGATCATGGAACAGTTAAATGAGGAATTTATTCCAGCTTTTCATGTAGCACAGTCCCAAATTCAAAATTAAAGAGACTGGGAAAGAACTTTTCCAATTTACTGAAATCCAATCTTACGTTGGATTTCATCCAGGTCTGTACCTCAAAGGCAAAAGGGACTTAGTCATACGTCTACGTAACTAAATTCCTGAGTCACATTGCAGAGGGAGAGTCCAACGAAACTCCAGAACAATTTCTGCTGTTACGTATTTTCTTTTTATAGTACTGCATGTAAGAAACAATTGTGGTAAGGCTATTTCAAAACCTGAAAGCCTTTCTTCATTGCTTATTGCTCGTTTCTCATTTGGATTTACTAATGCTCACATTAATACACATCATTCCTCACTATGGTAACAAGAGCAAATGAGGACTGCTCATGTTAACAGCCCCATAAAGAGTCTGTAATTAAGCAGCTGTTAAAATAATAACCATTTTGAAACATCTTTGCTGCACTACAGACTTCATATAATGGAATGGAATGGAACGGAATGGAATGCAGCTGTCTAGAAAAAGTTACTGAATGTCACACTCATCTCTGCACTGGGTGACTGAAGCAATACTCAAATGCAGCCAATTTTATACAGCTGAGATGAATGGAATGGCCATATCGATGTGATATGCATTCACTGAGCTTGTAACTCACATTACAGAAGAAACCTTGCAGCAGCCCAGGGCAACACAGTGCTGATCTTAATTTGTGTGTTGTCGTCCCTCCTCACTACACTAACCATGACTAAATTCTGGAGATGCTGCAGAAAAAAAGCCAAACTTAAGCTCTTTGTTTCTAAAGCCACATTTTTCCACTTCCTCTTTGCCTGAGGCTCATGATCTCTGTTCTTCTAAACATCTCTTTTTAACACTCTTTTGAACATTCAAAACTAACTTGCTTGGCCTATCCAGCTTTTCAACAGGCTCCAGACGCTTTTCAGCTATGACAGTTCATACATTCATAGAATGGTTCAGGTAGGTAGGAACCTTAAAGATCATNCCTCTTTGTCCCCAGGGCAGCAGAGCTCAGATTTGTGATGGTACTCAACTCTTACCTAGCTCAGACACATGTGACCGATGCAGAGAATCACAGAACCATGTGGGTTGGAAAAGACCTTTAAGCTCATCAAGTCCAACCATTAACCCAACTGTCTCAGGTGCACAGCTAAACCCTGTCCTTGAGCTCCACACATACATGACTTTTAAATATGCCCAGGGAAGGTGACTGAAGGTGATTAACCTCATCCTTCTGCTTCCTCCTGACAGATCTGCAGGTACTGACTGCTCTCACCAATTTTTGTCTCTAAGAGCCAGACACCTCCTCTGCAAGCTCAACAGGCCACAGCCTCGTTCACACCCACATGGAGAGGAAATCTAAGATATGTGCTTGTTGTGACCGTGTCCATTCTGACACTCACCACTCCAGTTTTAAAGAATATGAGTTTCATTTCTCTAAGCTAATGCTCACTGTACAACTGTTTGTAAATTATCTTGTGATGTGGAGACCTAAAGAATATAATGGTAGAATTCCTCATTTGCTCTGTCTCAGCTAACAACCATCAAACCTGAGATTCATTTCATCAGCAGTTATTGTGCTTCATTAATTCTAGATCTAAACATTTTCAACACAATAATGAAGTAGTATTTAACTCAAAGCAGCAGCGCCTATAAATCCTGCAAGCCTTTGGCAACTTCTTTAAGCCAAAGTAATCACACTTCTTTTTATAACAAGTCTTGCAATACCTGTAATGGCATCTCACTATAGTAATGACACCCTTAGTGTCATAGCACTAGTGTCATAGCACAAGTGTTGATCAGATCCCGTATTTAAAGATGAAATTGGAGCACTCTTGATACTCTTCCTGAAACTGAGACACTGATCAGAGTCCCTCCAAATACAGAAGAGGTTCAATGAAGATTGAGACTTTGAAGCTGTTTTTGATACTAGAGTTGGACAGCTTTCTAATTATTACTTTGCTCTATCAACTCATCCCTCTACATTAAAGTTAATTTTCTAGCTAGGCAGACTATTTGATAGGCATATATCTCTGCCTCAGGTTCTTTTGGTTTTAGGCAGAAGAGAGTAAAGAACTCCACTATTGGAATGAAGGACAGCACAGGAAACATCGCTCTCCTTTGAAAGAATTTTATTACCCACCTAAAAGCATGAGCTTGTGTTTTACAGTTTGGACTTGGTCCAAAGGCTGATCCCAGCTAATCCAGTCCTCTCTTTGGGGAACCAAAAACAGCTGGGAAGGATGCTGCCCATATTGATATACATGCATGCTGCTGTCAGGAAAGTGTACTGGCACAGTTGGATGAACTCACAGAGCACATACAATTCATATATCTATAATTACATACAATAATACAGAATTGTACAGAATACAAGAGAAACCCTCTCCTAGGAGTCTATCTGTTCCCTTGTGCCATCAGGGGCAAGGTGAGCTGTTGCAGAAGCAGTGAGAAGTGGCTGTTCTTTAGAGCACTGCCATGTTTGCCTCCCAAATGAAGTCAAGACAGACTGACCAGCAGCCATTCACCTATTAAAGCAACAGCAGATGCTCTTTCATTCTTGATCTGAATGAATGTCTGCCACTAGCTTCCAAACTTTCTCCTAGAATCTGATACAGTGAGCCAGACTCACACGAAGAGACTGGAAACACCACCTTACTTTGCACTTGCTGTTTCTTTGGCCATTACGGATTTTTTATTCAACTCAGAACTAAAATCATGTATCAGTGTCATGACTGACTGTTCCTGAAAACACAAGCAAGATATTAGAGTTGGCAGATGTACTGCCTGTTGGGAAAGAGATTAAAGTAGTTTCAGGGATTGATGTTCTCTATCACTCGAGTGTTGTCTGTCAAAAAACACCACCACAGTAACCGCAGGTGCAGTCCAGCGTGGTATCTACCGCTATCCTGGTAGCCAACGTGTGCAGCAGAAGCAGATCCAGAGATTAGGACACGTAAATTGCTCACTCAGGAAAAAAAAAGTCACTATGATTGCCAGCTAAGACAACGAAGAAGAAAAGCGTGGTTTTATGAGGGCTATTCAGAGCAATAGTTGTTTGTGAGAAGAATGAGTCATAGGAGAGGAAATTTCATATACGGCAGTTACTCAAAGAGCGAAGACAATGGGAATTGGAACATAAGATGAGGGGATTTTTTAAATAACCAAGAAACATTAGTGAATCCAGCTGTTTCACTGTAATAATATTAAATACCTCTGTTATGCCTTTATTTTCTCTTCCAGTAGTCGTTTTCCCTTTTTCTTTTTAACTAGCATTCAGGGTTTGCTGTTGTTGGCACACTGTCTCAGCAGACACTGGATAAATAAACTTCTCAGTGACATAAGCCCTTCTAGAACTCTATCTCTTGACCCCTGTCCCCTGGAGAGGTTGGAAAATAATTACATAATTCTTTACAGGTTTACCTGTGCTTCCCTTCTCTGGTTCCAGGAGTTTTCTTTCTACTTTAGTTATAACAAAACAAATAAACATCTTAGTAGTTACCTCAGTTGAAAGCATGGTTTGTGCCTTTTCCTTACCTATGTGTGCTGGGCATGAATCAATTCACCTACACCATTCCACACAATTTGCATGGATCCAATTTGTTGTCAAGTTGGCCTGAGTGAGTACTTTGAACTGCAGAACTTACTTCATGTACAGCTCCTCAGGAGCCCATATCTGAGGATGACAAAGCACAAATATGCTTGCACACCTATAACATTGCTCCAAAATTAGCTCCATCATCTTACTGCATTACACTCAACCCATTCATTATCTGAGATCCTTCTGAAAAGAACTTTCATACATGTTAAGGAATACTTTTAATAAATTTATTCACAACAATTACCTGTGTCTGATTTAGTTTTCTTTTCCTGCATTACAGAATCATGGTTTTATTTCTTTTACATTATCTTTTTATCTTTTACCTTACATGGGTTTATTTCCCTCACTTTCTTTTACCTTATCACCTTAGCTGCTCTCAGGCTTTAACAGGGCACAAGGATAAATGCTGCTGGAATAGATCCATGTGCTCCCCGGCGATTTGAGAAGGGATTTCTCTTGTCCTATTTTTTAGAGCTAATAGTCAACAAGAAATGTTCCACCCCAATGTCTGGAACCTGGTGCACCTTGTTCTGACTATTGCACTGTCTGAAAAGCAGACACAGGAATGACTGAGTCGGAAGGGACCTCTGGAGGGCACCCTGTCCAACTTCTCTGCTGGAGCACATTGGCACATGGCCAGAGAGCTTTTCAGTATCTCTGATGATGAAGGTCACAACCTTTCTGGGCAACTTGTTAATCCAACTGGAAGTCTCACACAGGCAACCATTTTCTACAGAGAATCTGTGACTACACAAAACACTTGGGTTTCATATATCAGCTTCTCAAAGAGTATCCAACAGGGGTCAAAGACTTACTTTTGGCTTTCCTGTCTTTGGTGACAGAGAGCTAATAGGCTGAGAAAGTTAAAGACAAAACTACCAGTACTTGCTTCCTGTATATTCTTATTCATGTTTTAAGCCTGGCTTTCACTCTGTACAAGGGCTTGCACCTTAACCTGACCTGAGGAGTATGTTGCTAGATTTCAGGATCTACTACTTTCCCCTTAACAACTCAGAATCACTGAATTATTGATGCTGGAAAAGCCCTCTGAGCCCACCCAGACCAGCCTATGACCTAAAATCACCACAATAAGCTAGATCTGGGCACTAAGTGCCACATTCAGTCTTCTCTTAAACACTTCTAGGGATGGGGATTCCACCACTGCCCCGGGTGGTCCATTCCAATGTCTGATCACCATTTCTGTGAGGAAGTGTTTCCTAACAACCAACCTCCTCTGGACCTGCTCCAGCATCACAATCTCTTTCTTGAAGTGAAGGGCTGAGAACTGCCCCCAGGACTCAAGGGGAGGCCTCCCCAGTGCCCAGTACAGGGGGAGAATTACATTCCTAGTCCTGCTGGCCACACAATTGCTGATACAAGCAGGATGCCATTGGCCTTCCGGGCCACTTGGGCATACTGCTGGCCTCTGTTCATCTGGTTGTTGACCAGTACTCCCAAGTTCCTCTCTGCAAGGGCACTCTCCAGCCACTCATCCTCCAATCTGTAGCTGCAGAGGGTTATTGTGGCCAAAGTGTGGGACTCTGCATTTGGCCCTGTTAAACCTCATCCTGTTGGCCTCTGCCCATTGACCTAGCCTGTCCAGATCTCTCTGCAGCATCTTTCTGGGAAGAAGCAGATCAATATTCTCCCCCATCTTGGAGTCAGCCATGAATTTACTAACTCAAACTTATCTAGTAAAACACTGCATTAGTTTAAGGTTGCTGTGTAACAATTCATCAATTTTAAAAATCACTATCACACCTGTACTATGACAGAAGTTCTCCTGCCTATTAAAATAATACACTCAGCCACTCAAGTGGGGCTCTTGCCTCATGAAATAGACTTCATGTTTGTGAAGAGTAGTTTCGGTGTTGCAGAATCAACACTTACGGAATGCAACAATCTATTGCTCATCTGACGCACATTAATTATTATCTAGAGTGGGGTTTTTTAAAGGCTGAGAGACTCAGAATACAGAAACCCATCCTAACGCTGGTGTTTTAAAAGAGTTGTTATGATGTCCAAACTTAAAAATGAAATATTTCTCTGTGGGCAAAACTTTTATTGCATGAGTAACAGTATGGACTCGCTGGATGCCTCTGCGTGGTATCAGATGCAACTTTCATTTACCAGGAGTTGGCTTTCCTCCTGTTTGCCCTTAAATCAACTAAGAGAAATCACTGCTAAGGGAAAATTACCACTGAAGTGATAAGATAAGCCAGTCTTATCTTCTCAGACACAAATAAGCTTATCTTGGAATCAAATCTGTGGTTTAATTATGGAATTGGTCATTAAGTTTTATCACTCCAAAGCTATCTGGTGGTCTCTCCAGGACTCCAGCCAATTCCATAAACCCAGGATTTTGCACAGCAGATTTGAGCTACACACCAAATTAGAATGTGTTCAACAAGATTTAAGTTGTAAAAATGAACCTTCAGGAGAGGCTGAACTGGATAAAGGCAAAGGAGCTACCAGCATTTTGCAGAAATGGTTACTAATGCAGAAATAACAGGAAAATGTTTAGAATCAAACAGAAAGAAAAGTCAGGCAACTGAGAGTTAGGTTAGTCCTAACTTCTAAGGCTACTCCTCCAATTTGCCTGTTTTATACATTTATGCAAAATTAGTGTCAGCTTTAGCTAACATGATAGTAGTGATGTGATTGTACACCTTTAATCAGTCATGCTAGTGCAAAAAGGCATCCTAGCTTGGATCAGCAATAGTGTGGCCAGCAGGACTAGGGATGTCATTCTCCCCCTGTACTGGGAACTGGCCTCCCCTTGAGTTCTGGGGGCAGTTCTGGGCCCCTCACTTCAAGAAAGATTGTGTTGTCTGGAGGAGCAACAAGGCTGGGGGAAGGGACTGGAGGGAAAGGCTGGTGAGGAGAGGCTGAGGGAACTGGGGGTGTTTAACCTGAAGGAGAATCAGGGGGGACCTTCTCCCACTCGACAGCTCCCTGAAGGGAGGCTGTAGTTAGGTGAGAGTCAGGCTCTTCTCCCAGACAACTGACACCAGAAAGAGAGGGCAGGGCCTGAAGCTGCCAGGGGAGAGTTAGGTTGGATGTTAGGAAGCCCTTCCTCACAGAAATGGGGATCAGACCCTGGACTGGACTGCTCAGGGCAGTGGTGGAGTCCCCATCCTTGGAGGTGTTGAAGGGCAGAAGGGCTGTGGCCCTTACTGCCCTAGTCTGTTCGATGTGGTGATGGCAGGTCCTGGGCTGGACTTGGTGAGCTCAGAGGGCTTTTCCAGCCTCGATCATTCTGTGACTGTTCATTACTTTTTATAAAGAAATCCTAAGATGTGAAAATCTCAGAATTATTCTACAAAGGGCTTTCCCAATGAGATTTCCACACAGGAGTAAGTCTTGATATTAAAATTTGGGATGCTTTGTTTCCCCTGATAGCCACGTGAATCAGCAATCACTGGTCTCTAAGAGAAAGTTGTGGGAAATCTGCATGGATTTTTTTCCCCTCAACAGCTTTTTGCATCTTAATGAACTTTACTTTTTACCACATAAAAGTCCATCCTATATTTGTGGGACAATCAGTAGTCTGCAGACTTGGGAAAAGCTACTACTGTTTGTACATAAAGGTTTTGTAGTGAAAATTTCATGTGGACTGTAATAAAACACCAATGCTCTTGGTAACACATGGGAAGGGACAACACTAGGTCTCTTGCACAAGTCCAGCATGAACGACATCTCCAGAGGAAATCACAGAATCATTTAGTTTGGAAAAGACCTTCGAGATCATCAAGTCCAATCATACGGACTCTACAAAGTCCATTAGACCCACCTCTAAACCCTGTGCCTCCACACCACATCTATGTGGCTTTTGAACATGTCCAGGGCTGGTGACTCAATCCCCTCCCTGGGCAGCCTGTTCCAAGGCCTGATTACTCTTTCAGTGAAAAATCAGTTGTCAGAAGAATGAAATGGTGGTTACCAATTAAATATTCTTGGAGACAACATTCATCAGGATGAAGAGATCATATTAAAGCCTGGGGGAGATGGAGTGTATTTATACATAAAGTACACTAATTCAATCAACATTCAGACATGCATCAGTTCAGTGAATGCAGAGGTGGACTTGCCTCAAGAAATTCACAGCACCTTTGGGCAACAGCATGTGTTTATTGAAATGTGCATCTGGTTGTAATTAGTCCAGCTGTAAACCCTTTTCCTTTCTTTTTTTAACTCAAATGCTCTACAGGGACCCATACACTCTATGACTGTTCACTTGCACTACGATACACGTTGTGTAGTCTATGCCTTTAATTATAAAACAAAGTTTATCAGCTTGTTTGTTTGGGTTGTGTAATTCCTTATTCTTCACATGGGAATCACAGAATGCATCTTCAACAGTCTACTCATCCTTCATTGCAACAAAGCAAACTGCAATGGAAGAGATTTAATGTCTACAATCTTCTTTTACAGACATCTTTTCTTTAGAGCAAAATCAGTTAACATAGTTGACACATCTTTCTAGAAGAGAACTACTCCCCTCCCCACCCCCCTCCCCACCAAAACAAAAGGAATATAGTTTATAATCCTAATTTGCCAAATTGGTTTAGTAGCAATACACCTCACATGAAACAGTGAACCAGCCCAAACGGCAAACCCCAGCAACTATTGTCATTGCCACCAAATGCCACAGGAAGGAACACCGATGAGAGCAAAGGCCAAGTCATCATCCTGGGAAGACATACACTTGCCTCTCCCTCAGCATTTTAAGCATTCATTCATGAACTTCAGTTCCTTGTTTACTGACTACCCTGCCTTCTGTAATTCCAGTAGAGGGACCGGGCTCTTCAAGCAAGTAGTTTGCTGAGGTTCCTGCTTTTCCTCAAACTGATGCAGTTCTGAGTTTCCTATAGCTGTAACCCATGTTAGATTAGCAGCAATAGAAGAGGACTTGACTGCAGCACATTCAGCAGCTGTTTGAACAAGCAGAAGCAGTCTCTTTTTCACAGAGATGCAGAGGGATTACAAAGGCAGGTGATGGGGCAAGAGGTTTAAGTAATCATTTGAATAAAACAAAACCAAAGCTAGTAAAACAATATTAATTGATGTTATGAGTCAAGTCATCAGGGGAAAGACAAAGAGTTCATGGTTTGGTACAAAACAGAGGAAACAGGACCCAGCACAGGTATTTCTAACTTCTTCAAAGAGCAGTAGAAAGTATCAGCATAAAGACCGTTCTTGGGACCTCTCCCTGGGGAAAACTTCAGCAGCAGTAACACCATAGATGCGGCAGAAAATGGGGTGAAGGACATATGGGCCTATAATAGTAATGCAAATACCATTTTAAAACAACTGTAACCAAGACTAGTTTCTCAGTTTGCCTGCATTCAACAAGATTTGGTACTTTTTGCATTTACTATTATTTGAAGATTTGGGAAACATTGCTTGAAATGGAAAGAAAAATGAGGGCACTAACTGACAACATGAGAAAACTCAAGAAGACAAAACCTAATCTGCCTCTTGAAAGGAAACAGATTAATCTCTTAAACCCGTACAAAGAATTCAGGGCAGGCCTGAATCTGTCAAAGTAAATTTCTCCTGAACCGCATCAGATGAAAAACATGAAGGGAACCAGACCCAGAAAAGTCTCAAATACTAATTTGGGTCTCTCCATCACTGTTTGTTGTAGGAAATTTTCATAGCATCTAGTGAAATTCAATTCTCAATACTGCTTAACTAAGAAAAAAAAAACCTGTTGAGTTTTGAATTTACTATTCTAATACTGCTGAAGTTGTTTTTTTGTGTTTTCTTTGGGGGTTGGTTTTGGCTACTTGTGTGTTATTGTTTCATAATAAAATGTTGCATAACAAAATGTCAAATCAGAAACAAGCAGGATATTTTTAATAGCAATTAAGACTGGAAATTCTGAATTTTCTTCCAAATTTGGATAAGCGCAAAGTTCAGCTTTTAATACCAGCTATCTATTATACAACTAAGCCTTGCTCCCAAGGAATGGCTGAAAAAATGGTCAGGTAGCAGCTTCAAGTCCAGAGACAAAATAAGAAAGGAGGGTTATACATTTTTTCCTATTCAAATAGCTCTAAAGTATTTTACCAGCATGATTTTTGTGGTGGAGTTTTTTTTAATTCAAATTAATCCTACCCTTCTGTATGAGAAAAGGTCTAATCTGCATTGCTTGGGGATACAGTAAACAAGCACTGCAAAGAGACACTACAAATCCCAACTCGTGTGCCTTCCCTGACCATGAGAACTTGTCGTAGAAGCTATAGGTACCAGGTATAGCATTGCATGAGACACAAAAACCACAGCACAAAATCCCTGCATCAACACACACACCAACACCTTGGTGACACCAATATTTACCCTTCATAAACATGAACTCAGGTCCAGCTTTGATTTTTCGCTGAAATTCTTTATGATCCTCCTGGACTGTGAGTTCTACTGCTTCTTGTGCTTTAATCAGTCATAAAATGAGAAATCTATTTTCTTTATGATTTTGATAATTTTCTTTAAGTCTGATGAAAGCAGAATGCATAGTAAAGTTTCCTAAAGCACTCAAGTCCTTTAGTAATTGATAGCCAAAGAAATTATATTTATATTTGGGTATTATTAAGAGCAGAGAGAAATCAAGCTTCTATTGTTCTGAAAATGGGTAGAGCACAAGTCTTGTCTAGAAACAGATGTGGTGCTGGGGGATCTGGTTTAGGGGTGAACTTTGTAGAGAAGGGTTAATGGTTCGCTTGATGATCCCGAAGTTCTTTTCCAACCTGAATGATTCTATGAACTACATGCACTACAGAGTATCAGAGAATCATCAGGGATCCTTTTACCCATATTATTGTTGGTGCTCCTATCAATACCTTCCAACAGATGCTTCACTCCCAAGGATTTCAAGAACACTTAGGTCTGTTCAAGTGGCAGCTATTTCTGAAGAAAGAGAAGTTTCTTAGAAAATCTATTCAGTAAGTGTCAAGTTAAAAAGTGTAGGTTAGGAGTGAGGGGGCAAAACAATGTAGAAAACAGCACTGCAATTTTTACACAAGCTTGGGCAGCTCCCAGAATTAACCTTATCCAGTGGAAACAAGGTCCAAGTGCTGATGTGAGAGCTTCCCACAGCTTCTACGGGCCTTCAAAGCCATGAGTGTCATCAGAGCCTCTTGCTGAAGTGGTACATAAATATCTAACTGGGATTAGGAAAACAAAAAATGTTCACAGGACCCAAATTAAAGCCAGATGTAGGAAAAGCAGATGCCTGAAATTTACTGTCATTTCCAGATGGAAAAGAAGCACTTGCTAGTTTTATTATTTACTGAGTTAAGCTGTCATGGTAAGGAAGTCATGTAGAAACATTCAGCACTTCAATGTGAAAGGAGTAAGTGCTCTGTTGGCTAAAACCCCTGCAAATAATATTAAATTTGAATAGATTTAAACTGAGTGCTTTGATTCTCTGATTCCTACTATGGTTGCACACCAACTTATGATGATATTCTTATCAATCATTTCGAAAAGACCAAGTACGTCAAGCTGCTATTGGCACTCAGGTCACAGCACAGCTCTGCAACAGGAAAGTGAACAGTGAAGGTTACAGAGATACTGGGTAGGTGAAAATCCATCCCTACCTCACTATAGGCTCTATGGCTTCAATGTGGGCAGACACAGCCTATGCTGAGCCCACAGGGAGCTGAGGACTTCATGGAAACTACCGGCCATCCAAACCTATTCTGTTTACCAATCCTCCACATCTACAGAACATACCTGACTTAGCCAGCATCCCTTTGAGGCAACTCAAAACTGAGAAGCAGTGTTTTAAAATTAGTTTAGAGTTTAGCTAGTTAAAGCACTTATGTACTCATGGTGGGTGAATCAAACAAGAAGAAAGGTTAGAAGTGTGTGGCATAACTTACAAACTTAGAATGCTGACATTGGAAATGACCTTCAAGATCATTGAGTCTAACAATGAACCCAGCTGTTCCATCCCACTGCTAAACCCTATCCCTGAGCTCCAGAACTCCATGACTGTGAAACACAGCCAGAGATGGCAATTTAAGCCCCTCCCTGGGCAGCCTGTACCAAGGCCTGAGGACCCCTTCCAGAAGGAAGTTTCTCCTCCTGTCCAACCTAAACTTCCCTTGGTGCAGCTTGAAGCCACTTCCTCTTGCCCCACTGCTTGTTCCTTGTGAGAGGAGACCCAAACCCCACCCTCTCTACAAACTCCTTTCAGGTAGTTGCATCACCAGGTGGGTTCAAGAATCCACCAGGTACTTATTTTATTTTACACAGATACACAGATTGTTAGACGTTGGAATGGACCCTCCAGAGGTCATGAAGTCCAACCCCACTGCTTGAGCAAGATCACAGAACACATCCAGATGGGTCTTGGAAGTCTATTTCACATTTTAATGTCTCCAGCAGCTGCTCCAATTATTTTAAAAGGTTAGAACATGAGAGCAAAGCCATTATTAAGCAACACCACTGAGCCATTTCCAGCTGAAAAAACAACTCTATCACTCACACAGGATACGGTAACCTAGTCACCTCAAAGCCAACTTCAGAAACATCCATGTGATACACTACACCAAAATTCAACTAGAGAAGTCAAAGAGTTCTGAGTCAGGATTACAAATCATTATTAAAATACGGTATTAAGACAGACACTGGTTTCATTTTTTATGGGGAAAATGTAGTATCGTGAGTCTCTAGACAGGGTTATCACCACTGAGAACAAAACATACCCCGATTTCTTCACACCCAACAACTTTGGCCACTAGACCACTAAACAGCATTGGTTTTGCTATACTACAATCCATGTAGCAGCATAATCACCACGCTTGTGACTGACTCAAACCCATAACTGATTTCCTTACACCACATAAACACAAGTCTCTAGTTCTGTTTTAAAGCAATACTTGAGAACTTGGACATTAAAAAGTTTCAGTTAATTACATCCTAAAAGACAAGGGGCAGGAACTTTCCTGTTAAAAGTTCAGAACCCTCAAGCAACTGCGGTTACTTAAAATCAGTGTTTTCTCAAAACAGAACAACAATAAAATGAATAGTAATACAAATAATAACAGGGCTACACATTTCTAACTGGCGGTGGCCACACATCCCATCATGCATTCTTAAAAAAGAGGATTTCCCACATCCAAAGATATTTCTTAATCTGCAATGCTAGGAAGAGATATCTTATCTCACTAGATGGAATATACACATGGCTGCATAAATTATCCTATAAATCAAACAGCACTGCTCTGCTCTATCAGTGACTCATTCACTCACACGGTTATACAGCTGAACATAAACCCAAGCACCCTACACCGACACCTGTTTCTTCTTAACAGACACGCTGGTATTTTCCTACCTCAGCAGCCTGCGTCTCCTGATGCAATAAAGTCAGACCCGTCAAGTCTTCTAAGAAGGAATGTGAAGAATTAAAAACCTTTGCAAGAAAATTAAATCCTTCTCGTTCATACTGGTCCAGGACCTGTGGAATAAACACAAAGGAAACAATTTCAAACATAATGCCCGCACAGTGATTCATCGCTGTGTTTTGCTCACAGAATGAAAGTACAACCTCTCCAAACACTTTGCAAATGACTCTGGGGGGTAACCATCATTTCTACCAACTCAGTTTGTAAAGTGGGGAAAGGTAAAGGAAAGGAGGAAGTGAAGGTTCAGATTTCCCAGGTTAAATGCATTTTTAAGGTTATAATGAGAAAGATGATATGGCAAGGAGAAAAACTTAGTTGTAAAGTCATGAATTACACAAAACACAGTAAGAGACTGTTCCAACAGATCAGTTAAGGGAAAGAGCCATGCTGGGAAGGACTGAAAAATTCTGAGTCAGTGTCCAAGTCCAACATCCTCTCAACCTCCAGAGATTCATGGTTCTGAGACTACTGGATCTTCAAGCACTCTCTGTTTTTCTATTCTAATTTTCCCAGTTTATTTTGAAATCTAATAGACTTGAACAAGAATTGTGAGGAGGAAGGTTTTAACCCCTCAAAGTCCTGACCATGAAGAATATTATTTCACAGTATCACAGTCTCACAGTAATGATAACGCTGGAAAAGACCTTAAAGATCATCCAGTCCAACCTAAAACCAACCAAGTAAACCTAAACATCTGACATCTAGATCATCATGTCATGTCATCTTATCTAACTATTTGGCAGGCTGGTGGCAAGCAAGTATGATGGAGACTGAGGAAAGTAAGGATTAAATGTGAAAGCTTAACATGATTCTACATGACTTTTCAAAGCAGGTAGCCAGGAAATGGATGTAATCATGAGGGAGCAATCCCAGTAAGCATTTTCTTTTGTCTATTTGTGGTTTTGAGTTCTACCACTGACTAGGTAACATTGCTCTGCTGTCATCAGTCTCACAGATGAAGCTGCTGAGCTTGCCTGCCCACAAAACCACTTCTCCCTGTGGCAGAGCAGGATGCACACAGGCAAGTCAGAAACATACAGTAAGTCACTACAAAGGAGTGGTATCTATGACATGGATGGATAGAGAAGAGGGGGAAGGATCGTCAAGATCACCCCATAGAGAAGCTGCCAGCTTTTCAAAGAGACCATGGAATGTTTTAATCTATGAAACCAAATGTCTGTCAAAAATCCTTTCACTGTGGAAGCAATTGCTGCCTTTCTCAATGCTTTTATCTTCACCTCAGCCAGCCTCACATTAAACCAAAAACAGTTGAAGAGTGAAGGGAAGAGAAAGGGGATAACGTTTGGGCAGCTTCACTGACAGCTCTTCTTTAGAATGATGAACCTCTCAAAACCCAGGATCTGTAAAAGTCAGCACCTCCTCCAGCTCCTGGTCTGGTGAGCCTTCCTCTTGCCCTCCCAAGCACACAGGCTGTTTCTGTCTTCAAATCCTGTGCCTGTCCCAAGTCCCTGTGGGAGCCCCTCTCCATTACACGACTTTTCACAAGCAGCTCTGCACTGCTGCCACATCATGCTGGGCAGAAACAACCTCTGGAAATAGTTGGGGGTGAACTGTGATTGAGAAAAGCTCCTGCACAAACCCAACACTTAGGAAATACCAGAGAATCCACAAATAACATATCCTATAACTGATTTGCCATGGGAAAAGCACCAAAACCAGCTATCAAGACAAGGTTCCAGGGGACCTGTGCTCCAAGACACATCTCATTTGTCACCCCTGATGTAAGAGTTGTGAAACAAATCACAATATTGTGTAATCCATGTCCTCCTCAAGCTCCTCTGTGCAAACTATGCACATTGGGTATCAATATTACCTCATTTTAGTAGAGTTCTTGAAGAGCAGTTCTAATTAGAACACAAAAATTCCCTTTTCTATGGGACACTCCTGTGTTTGCTCTGTGTCTTCAGACCATAGATTATAGAATGCTTTAGACTAGAAGAGACCATGAAGTGGAAGCAGGGACAGGCTGACTGAGAGGAGTACAGAGGACTTGTCTGAGCAGCCAGGACACAGATTAGAAAAGCAAGAGCAGAGATGGAATTAAATCTGTTCAGGGAGATAAACAAGAAAGGCTTCTTTGCATCCATCAGCAACAAATGGAAGGCTAGGGATGACACAGAGCTTTTCCAGAAGGAAAAAGGAGACCTGCTCACAAGTGATATGGAGAAGGCTGAGGTGCTTAATGACTTCTTTGTCTCAGTCTTCAGTGGCAAAGGCTCTAGCCACTCCACTCAAGTTTCAGTAGGAAAAGATAGACAGGGTGAAGGATGATCCAACCATTTTCAGTGAAGATCAGGTTAAAGACCATCTGAAGAACCTAAATATTCACAAGTCCCTGGGGCCTGATGAAATCCACCCATGGGTCCTGAGGGAACTGGCGAGTGAAGTTGCCAAGCCAGTAGCCATCACATTTGAAAGATCATGGCAGTCTGGTGAAGTTCCTGCTCACTGGAAAAGGGGAAACATCAGCCCCATCTTTAAAAAGGGAAAAAAGGAAGACCCTGGAAACTATAGGCCAGTCAGCCTCCCCTCTGTGCCTGGCAAGGTCACAGAGCAGATCCTCCTAGAGGCCCTGCTGAGGCATCTGGAAAATGAAGAGGCGATTGGTAACCAACAGGACTTCATCAGAGGCAAATCCTGACTGACCCATTTGATGGCCTTTTCTGATGGCGTTACAGCACCAGTGGACAAGGGAAGAGCAAGCAACATCATCTACCTGGACTTGGGTAAAGCATCTGACACTGTCCCGCATGACATCGTGGTCACCAAACTGGGAAAACATGGACTTGATGAACAGACCTCTCAATGGGTAATGAACTGGCTGGCTGGTCACACTCAGAGAGTTTAGTCAACAGATCAAAGTCCAAATGGAGAGCAGTGACGAGGGGTGTCCCTCAAGGGTCAGTACTGGGACCAGTGCTGTTTAACATCTTTGTCGGCAATAGGGAC
>VZRI01007701.1:46263-69677 GCA_013397515.1 Upupa epops
ATGAGGGTGCTGAGATGCTGCAACAGACTACCCAGGGAGGTTGTGGCTGACCCCTCCCTGGAAGTGTTCAAGGCCAGATTGGATGGGGCCTTGAGCAACGTGGTCTAGTGGGGGGTGTCCCTGCTCAGGGCAGGGGGGTTGGAACAGGATGATCTTTAAGGTCCCTTCCAACCTGAACCATTTTATGAATCAATGAATCATCCAATTCCAACTCACTGTCGTGGGCAGCAACACACCTCACCAGATCAGGTTGTCCCGAACCCCAACCAACCTGGTCTTGGACACAGGATGGAGCATCCAAAACCTCTCTGGGCAACCTGTTCCAGTGCCCCAGAACCCTCATAGTGAAAAACTTTTTTGTAAGATCCAATGTAAATTGACCCTCTTTCCGTTTCAGGCCAATGCCCTTTGTCCTAGCACTACAATCTCTTGCAAAAAGCCCTTCTCCAGATTTCTTCTAGCCCTGTCATGTACTGGAAGGCTGCTACTAGGTCACCTTGAAGCCTTCTACACGCTGAACAACCCCAGCTCCCACAGTCTGTCCCCACAGCAGAGATGCTCCAGCCCCTGATCATTTTGGTGGCCTCCTATGGATCGACTCCATCAGGTTCATGTCCTTGTACTGGGGGATCCAGAGCTGGACCCAGGACTCCAGGTAGGGCATCATTAGAGCAGAACATAGAGGGAGAATCACCTCCGTCAACCTGCTTGTCCCACTCCTTTTGATGCATCCCAGGACACAGTTGGCTTTTTAGGGTGCAAGTGGAGCTTCTCATCAACCAACAGTCTCAAGTCCTCCTGAGGGCTGCTCCAAATCTGTTCTCCACCCAGTCTGTATTTGTGCTAGGGACTGCTGCCTTGACCCAGATGCAGGACCTTCCACTTCTGTTGTTGCTTTGAGAGAGGATCAGCAGAAAAAATTGCACAGCTTATCTGCTCCTTAAACACATTCACTCTCACTGAATGGGCAAGTTCCCTGTAACCTGTGGAATTCATCTGCTCTGGATAAGAAACAGAAACTACCCTGGAAGGACTGTATTTGTTCTATTGTGAACCAGGCCAGCTTTAACCCAAGGTTTAAAGACAAACAGATGACCCCTGCTGTGCTCCCCCGACTGCTCTTTGGGTTGCAATACCTTCAGCATCCCATTTTTGAGATGTCTCCTTTAAATATTACCCGTTAGAGTGAAACTGCACTGTGTGAGCCACAAGGATGTTGAATGGAGTGGAGCATCTCCCTGATGAGAACAGGCTGAGGGAGCTGAGTCTCTTCAGCTGGGAGGAGGAGACTGACGGGTGACCTCAATAATGTTTATAAATATGGAAAAGGTGGGTGTCAGGAGGATGGAGTCAGGGTCTGCTCAGGGGTGTCTACTGATGGGACAGTAGGGCAAATGGGTACAAGCTGGAGTAGAGGAGGTTTTGTGGAAATAAGGAAAAACTTTTTCACTGTGAGGGTGCCAGAGCCCTGGCACAGGATTCCCAGAGAGGCTGTGGAATCTCCTTCTCCAGAGACATAAAATACCTGCCTGGCCACAGCCCTGTGTGACCTGATCTAGGTGATCCTGCTCTGTCAAGGGGGTTCGACTGCATGATCTTTCAGGCTCCCTTCCAGCCGCTGACATTCTGTGTACACACACATCCATTTAATAACTCTCCTGTGTTTCAAACTAATGAAACAAGCAGATGTGCCCAAGTCTTTTGCATCTGGCTCTTCGTGGAACCCATCAGCGTATACACATGGATTATATTCCCTGCCCTGTTTGGGTGTCATCCTCAGAGCTCTCAGCATTATCAAACATGTTGTAGTTTACTGGGACCAGAGTGCAGACCTTATGAAGCTTCTTAGTGATGGAAGCCAGACTGGGATTCATGGTAGCCTGAAACAATACACAGCCTGTACACCACAACATCATGGGCTTATTCTAAGATATGAAAGAATGATGAGGAAACACTGGGGCAACAAGAAGAAGGTATTTTTGTCGCTTTCCAGAGGTAAGGATGCATACTAGCCTGTGATATGCAAACATTATGGAGAAAGCAGGGAACTGGGGCAATCTCACCATATACAAATCCTCTGCTGTCAGGGAAAGATTGAAAACAATTTTTTCCCCCCATCGCAGAAACACTTCCCAGACTTCAGGAACTCCTCTCAAAGAGGGCAGCACACTTCCCCTGCCAAGTCTGCCTCCCTCAAAGCGGACAGGCTGTACTGAACATTTCAGAGTCAGGAAAGTCATACAAATTCCATGATCTGTTAGGAGTTGTCAATGAACAGTGGCTGAGGAAAAAGAGGAGGTGAAGGGGAGACCCTCACACTCTCTGCAGTTCCCTGAAAGGAGCACGGTGGGAGTCAGTCTCTTCTCTACAGGACAAGAAGAAAAGGCCTCAAACTGACCCAAGGGAGGTTTAGGCTGGCCACAAGGAACAATTTCTTCCCCATAAGCGTTATCTAGGTCTGGCCCAGGTTGCGCAGGGCAGCGGTGGAATCACCCTGTCTGGATGGGTTGAAAAAGTTATGGATACATGGGATAAGAAATGGAGATTAATGAAGACCTGGCAGTGCTGGGGCTTGGACTTGATGGTCTTAAAAGGTCTCTTCCACTTGCTAGCTACCCACTGACCACAGGGCACTGCAGAAAGAACAGAAAACTAACATGAGTTAGCTGAAGAGTCATCTTGGTTTTAACTGCTGCCTGGAAAATAAGGAAGGCTTGTGGAAGTCTTCACAATTAAACCCTTCAAAGTTCAAGGTATTTGCATTAAAACTGTATTACAACAGGAAGTTCAGTGGAGACCACAAGGCTGTGAAGAATCCTTTTAAGCAAGTCCACGAGTCATTGAAATCTTGGGTCTAGGCAGTAGCACAGGTAGTACTGCTAATGTTCAAAGTTTGTAATGAGACCCATAATTCCGGTTTCCTTCACAGAATCACTGAATTATTTGGGCTGGAAAAGCCCTCTGAGCTCACCAAGTCCAGTCCAGGACCTAACATCACCACAGTGGCCAGACCAGGGCACTCAGGGCCACAGCCAGGCTGTCCTTCAACACCTCCAGACACGGGGACTCCACCACTGCCCTGGACAGTCCAGTCCAGGCTCGGATCACCCTTTCCATGAGGAAGGGCTTCCTAATAGCCAACCTAACCCTCCCCTGGCAGCTTCAGGGCCTGCCTTCTCATCCTAACTCTAGTTGCCTGGGAGAAGAGCCCAACCCCCACCGTCGCTTCAGATGGCTGTAGGGAGTCATAAGGTCCCCCCTGAGTCTCCTCCAGCTGAACAACCCCAGCTCCCTCAGCCTCTCCTCACCAGACTTTCCCTTCAGTCCCTTCCCCAGCCTCATTGCTCCTCTGGACCCACTCCAATGACAATATCTTTCCTGCAGTGGGGGGCCTAGAACTGCCCCCAGGACTCTAGGGGAAGCCTCCCCAGTGCCCAGTACAGGATGAGAATTCTGTCCCTAGTCCTGCTAGACCACACTATTGCTGATCCAAGCCAGGATGCCATTGGCCTTTCATGCCTTCCAGGCACCACACTGCTGGCTCACACTCTTCTGAGCTGGTCTGAAATGACCTTGATGTTCTGTTTGTATGAGCAACCTTTATTTCTGACATCACTCATCATTCAAACTAAAGTACAAGGATTTTTATGTGACCTACTCTTTCCTTTCAAAAATGTCTCACTAATTTTGATAACTTCTGATTACTCTCCCCCTCCTCTGTACAGGACAGTGTACAAGTTTAAGGCACTCTTTGCCTGAAAGCACTACTAAATAGAAGAGAAAAGAAAGAAAAGGACAGAGACAGAGGGAGCAGAGGGAACTAAACATCTCCAACTTACAGACTGAGAACAGAGGAACACAGGAGTTTCAAGGAGACATCATCAGATCATCTGTCCTAATCTCTTAATACAGGGGCTTATCCTGCAGTCATCCAGCAGCCATCTCTTGCTCACTCCAAATTTAATGCTGAATGCATATTTACAGCTTTATTTATCCTCATTCTGTCTCCTGTCCAAAATTTACACTGATTAGCTCAGCAGCAGTTACACCAGTTTTGGCTCCAGCTTCTACTGGCATTAGTCACTGCAGAAAGTCCTCCTTTTTCCCCAGCCAGATCTCAGTGTATTGACAATTTGCAGCTGGATAATCTGGTTTTCACTGCCTTAAGCACAAGCTAGAGCTGCCCAGTAGTTGCTAAATCCAGATCTCCAGTTTAAAAGCCCGTATTCTGCAGACACTTTCAGAGCGGAGAGCATTAGTAGCTGGATGTGCTACAGTATCTACGCAAAGCAGCACTGGAGAAACAACAGCATTTTCACCAAAACCTCATATTTACTAGATTTCACCAGCTCAGTCATTTCACCATCTTTATAAATTAAATTTCCTTAATGCTTTCTCCAAATTTCAAAGAAAGCCAAAGCACTTTTGCAAAGATACGGATACAGGTAACCCTGTAAAACCGTGGATGAAATTTAACCTTTATTCAATGTAACTGTCCGGAAACGCCTACACGGGGATGTGCAAACAACACAACAGCTGCCCAATAAAACGAAGCTAAATATTTAACACAAGCAAATAGGCAGAGCTCTAGACAGAATCCTGTCAAAGGCTGCAATGGGAAGAATGCAGACAAACACACAAGAAAAAACAACAATAGAAAAAGAGAAAGAAGCTAAAACAAGATGGGAAAATATGCAGCACTCATGCCTTTAATCTCTAATCTCTCAATCTTTAATCTTTAAAAATTGAAAATATAATTCAAATAGAAGTATTTTGCCATTTCAGTATCACAGCCTAGCAGTTTAGCCTAACTGAAATAGGCAAATGAAACAGGACATAAAAAATCAAGTTCTATTTGTACAAAAATTAGGGGTGGAAGTGTCATAGAAATTGTCACTCTCACTTCATTATGCAATCCACTTTGCAGCCACCTGAGCTGTCCGCTGCCTTGTGCCATGAGGACAAGACCCCAAACCATAACAATTTGGGGAAGAATGTTAATTTTCTTTTGTTTATGCCAAGGTGTATTTAAACCCCTGAAGATATCTTATAGTTGCACCTGCCATCCAGGAAGTACTCCTACAGGATCAAGGACACCTTCAACACATTTGCAGGTGACACCAAGCTGAATGGTGCTGTCAATAGGCCATAGGGATGTGAGGTCATTCAGAAGGACCTGGACAGGATGGAGAGGTGGGCCCAGGGGAATCTCATGAGGTCAGCCAGACCAAATGCAGGGTCCTGCTCCTGGTCCTAGGCTGGAACAATCCTCACTGTCACTGCAGGCAAGAGGAAGAAGGGATAGGAAGCAACCCTGAGGAAAAGGACTTGGGGGTGTTGGTTGATGAGTCAGCAGTGTGTGCTTGCAGCCCAAAGAGCCAACTGTGTCCTGGGCGGCATCAAAAGGAGTAGGACCAGCAGACTGAGGGAGTGGATTCTCCCTCTCTGCTCTGTGCTGGTGAGCCCCTACCTGGAGTCCTGTATCCAGCTCTGGTGCTCTCAGTACAGAAAGGAGAAGGACTTGACGGAGCAGGTCCAGAGGAGGCCACAAAAATGATCAGGGGGCTGGAGCCTCTCTGCTATGAGGACAGGCTGAGGGAGCTGGGATTGTTTAGCCTGGAGAAGGCTCCAGGGGGACCTGATAATGACCTTCCAGTCCTTTAAGGGGGCTAAAAGAAGGCTGCAGAGGGACTGTTTACGAAGACTTGGATTGACAGGACCAGGGCAATGGTTTCACATTAGACAATGGTCTGTTAGGAGGAAGTTCTTGAGCAGAAGGAGAGTTGAACACTGGAACAGGTTGCCCAGGGAGGAAGTTGAGACCCTGTCCCTGGAGCTCTTCTAGAGTAGGCTGGACAAGGTTCTGGGCAACCACCTGTAATTGAGGCTGTCCCTACTCTCTGCAGGGGATTTGGTCTGGATGGCCTTTGGGGATCCCTTCCAACCCAGGCCCATCTATGACTCTAAGATGAAGACATGGATTGGCTGCAATAAAGACAGTTATGGTAGGATGAGTGGGCAATTGATCAAAACTGAGTTTTTTCTGCAAAACAGTGACATAAATTTCCAGTTTTCATCACTTACATACAGCTGCAAACTCCTACACACCAAACAAATGTCTGGACACAGCACAAGCTAAAGTGGGATAGTGTCTTACTGGTTTGGTGTGAAGGACAAGTTCTTCTCCTCAAGAGAAACCCCAGTAACCTCAGCAGCTCAGTATGCTGAAAAAAGGCTGAAGTATATTACAGATTCATTCTTTAAGCATTACTGAAGTCTCTCCAGTATTAGTACAGAGGCTGCACTGTACAGAGAAGTCCCGAATGTTAACCTGGGTAAATTTCAGAAATAGGGAAAATGAAATGGACTCTGTCACACAGACTTCATGGTACAAAAATAACACCTTTTAACATTCATTTACCTTTTGGCAGCATTCATTCCTGAAGGACAAACATTTCTCTCCATTTCTGCCACCATTTCTGCAGTTTAAGATCTGGCTTTTCTTACTACAGCTAAGACCAAGGCTTTCTCCCCTGCCCCCATGCCTTTCACGCCTCAATGTAACATTGAACAGCACTTGAACTGAGAAATATGTAAGAAGACTAAAAAAGAGTTTTGCCCACAGATTGTAGGATATGCTGTTGCTGGGAGAAAGTTGCTAGTCTTTCCTCAGTGCAGCTAGGACAAATATTGAAGGGTTTTGCTGCAATCAAAACCAAAACTATCTCACCTACTGGAAAAAAACCCGGGTACATTACTAAATAGTGCAGGTTACTGTCATAACTGATGAGAATCATTTACAGTAACACTGCAGGCAAAACAGTTGACAGATGAGAACAATAAAAGCATTGTTATGTCTACATGACGATAAATTTCTAAACTGAAGCACTCATAAATAACTTATGCAACTCAGGCACTTAGTAAATGTCACAGCAAAAGTGTTTAATGTATTCCTGGGACGTTAAAAAAGGGAAAACATCTGCAAGGGTATGGAAATACCATGACTGAGAACAGAAATTGTAGCACACAGAGTACCTAAAAGACCAGCTTTGATTCCTAGTGTCTCCGAGTTTGTGAAGGGCAGTGAGATTTAAAAACATGCGAAGGTTAAGACCCCACCACTACCCAGAGGTTAAAACAACCTCCAAGTTAAGTAGCTCAAATATTCAGCACAGTGATGAAAGAGTTGAGAAAAAAACAGGGAAAATGGAAGAAAGAGGTTTACAGTGCAATTTTTTTAAGTTGATAGCGGCAATAGTTACCGGTCAGAAAAATTATAGCAGAGGAAGGGGAGAACTTAAAGGAAAAAACTTTTTTTCCTTAATGACAACAGGTTGGCTTTCTAGCACAGGGATGACAAACCTCAGCTCTGCAGGAAAAAAGATTTGTAAACTGTATTTAAAGTGGAGAGGGCATGTCTACGCTCAGGTTGGTTAATCTCTTCCAACATCAGACTGAATCTATAAAGTCTTCTGGCTTGTGCCATGATGCACAAGGAGGAAGGAGCAGAGACAGGAAACTTTTCATTGAAATATAAACACTGGCAGATTTGCATTAAGACCGACCCAAAAGTTCAACCCGCAGGTTTCAAGGCTTTTTAGCCAGCTGCCTGCAAGGATCAGGTGGCCCAGGATCAGGACCCCTCTACTTGTCTACGGGATTGAAATGCTTCTCACTGTAACACTGTGAGAAGACCTCATCACTGCTCCCAGCAGGGCAAGTCAACCGCTTAATTTGTACTGTATGTAATAAAAGTTAACCGTAGCATCCCCATTGTGTAAGTAAAGCAGTTATTACACACAAATACCTACACTGAAGAACTCTGGGTTCTCACTTCTCAGCACCAAAACAAGTTCAGAAGAGGAAAGGTATCGGAGGAGCTTGTGCTGCTGCTCAGACCTGCTTATCAGCTGGCAGCTCCCAGGGAGGACACTCACCATTCCAGCATATGCCTGTGCAGAGCCAGACTAAGACAGAGGGGAAATCACACAAGGAAAATTTGGCCCAGAATAGAAAGAGATTGGTCTGTACTGTGACCATTGCAGGATTCCTGAACAACTGCCTGTGGGAAGTTTCTCTGGCATGCAGGTTGTTTAGGACAATTCTGGGTAAGGAGCTCTGGACTCTCTGGTCAAAAACAAAAATGAAGTCATGACTGTGACACAAAATTAAATGGAATCCCATCTTTTCAACATGCAGATCATTAGCAGCTTCTTCTAAGTCATCCAGCTGTACTAGATGGCTTAACAATGTACTGGGATTTTAAAAAAATTCCTAATGCATTAGGTTTATGTTTTAGGAGTTAGAATGACAAGCTCAAGAAAAGAAATGCTGACCTAAGAAAGAAGAAAATGACTATAGCACCAGCAAATTCCATTAGCTCAGAAAAGCCACTTGTCTCCTGTGCTAGAAGTTTGAGTCTAGAGTGAATCTAACATAGGTTGGGATAAAATCATGGTAAATCGCTTCATTAAAAACTACCCCAAACCCAACCCACCAGCCCTACAGACTACAATTAAATTGTAACTGGATTTGTCATTTCAAAGTATTAGCATCAGATTTCCAGATAATACAGGCTGACACACTATTCTGCTAATAAACAGAAAGTTACAAAAGTAAACAAACGCTGTGTTTCTACTGTAAGGAAATCCGCCAGCCAGTGAAGCAACCTTTTCAGCGCAGAAGTAATTTAACACCCAAACCACATGAAAAGTGATCTCTCTGGGAATGGCACAGATCCTACAACCAAGTCGGTTTTTATTAAATCACCAAGCGTGTTTATGTGAAACAGGGCTCTCTTAAAATGCCCTCCAAGAGGAAATTATTTGCCAACAAGAACCTGATATCTGCAACTGCAGCTATGTGTGTTTTTATTACTTTCAGCTATCAGATTGTCCTGTGTTGGAGATTTAAAAAAAAAAAAAAAAGAAAATCTTAATTTCCTAGGCTCTATCATCATTACTGCAGCTCCTTCAGCTCTTCAGCTATTTAAGTGGGAAGATAAATGTTTCTAAAAACAACAGCAGTTTTAAGTTTAGTGCTTCAACTTTTGAGGAAAAGATTTTAGGAGGAATTTCTTTCCTGAAAGGGCTGAAACATGGGCAACTTCACCTATGGGCAATGGTACTAAGGTCAAGAAAGCCAAAAAGACATGCTTGTTCATCACACATCAGAAATCATCTCCCAAACAACTAAAAGCAAAAGCAATTGTCTTCCTTCCCACTAAGCTAAAAGATACAGCACTTACAAATGTCCTGGCCCTAACTTCTGCTTGGTTTCTTTAGCTGAGTACCACCCTAACATGCTAACAAGTGATGCCACAGAAATCTGGAAATCAGCTGAAAAAGAAGGGTAGAAAGGCAAAAGAACTTTAGCTGAAGTGAGAATGCAGACTGCAAGACCTCAGGAAGTACATGTCACACACAGAGCAGTGCTTGGCACCCCGACACTGATCTAGAGCAAGACCGTTCTGTGTATTCTCAATGAAGTCACTATAAACTCAGTCTTACTTTGGCTGAGCAGGCTGTGCACTTATCAAATGCCAGGCTGACGGGAAGAACATTATCAAATCTTGATAAAAACCCACGGATCTGGAAGATGAAAACAAATTACAATAGTATTTTAGAGCTGCAGAAAATACTTGTGGAATTCTACATAGCCAATCAAAAAATACATACTCATTCAAAAAAGATAAAGAATAGCCACAACTATGGTAATACAGTTGTAACAGTGACCTCCAATAACACCTGCAATAGATTTGTAGTAGATTTACACACAATATGTATCACTGGTTTGTGTGTGGGAATAATGACACAACTACCTCAAGGGAACCCTGCTGACACACAGACAGAGGCACAGCACCACCTGGAGTTTGACTTTTTCGATTGCAAAGTTTGATCAAAACTAAAAAGCTGTGGCATGGCCAGTTAAACTCGCATTTTCTCCATGTCTGTAACACACGGTCATAAAAGTTCAGTGCTGAGGCACTGCTAGACAACGTCCTTAACATGATACTACTGATGTGTACTGGTGTGTCCTTCACCTACTGAGGGGAGGAAAGGGTTGATAGGGGACATGTTAGTGTGCTAAGTGAAGGTTCTGTGGAGAGGGCACTGATGGAAGTGAAAGGGGAATAGTGGGAAACACAGGAGTGAGAATGGAGCTGGGAGGAGGCTTTGGAGCCAAAGAGGCAGGTAGTGGTGACAGGGGGTGTTGTGAACTGGGATTTCCAAACACAGTTGGACCACCTTGTGCTAGTCAAGGCAACATCACAAGCACTTTAACTACCAGTTTAACTGACACTGGGCCTAGTGTGTCAGTGACAAGGCAGGTTGTGCCCACAGAAACACTTCAGATGAGTTCAGTGTTGGAACAGGCTGCCCAGGAAGGGGATGGAGTCATCATCCCTGGAGGGGTTTCAAAGAAGTATAGATGTGGCACTAAGAAACATGGTTTGTTGGACAGGGGGTTGGGTTGATGGTTAGACTGGATGATCTGGGAGGTCTCTTCCAGTTTGAATGTGTCTATAATTCCCAGACCAGTGTGCCTGGTAACTGAGAACAGCAGGGTTTGACCATCTGGACAATGAGCTGTATAGCAGATTGGTCAACATTTTTATACTGTGCTTTTTACAAGTTTGCTACAATGAACAGACATCACCAAGAGCAGAACTTAGGTAGCTGGGCAATACAAATAATCAATCCATTAAGGAAAACACTTCCAGTATGCACTGCACACATTTAACAAGCTGAATCAGCATCACCCTTGGAAGCCCATTGTGATTTCAACAGTATCAGCACCACGGTATTTGTTGCAGAAACACCAAACCAACATTCAAATACAAAACACCTCATCTATTTTTGTAGAATGCTAAGTGAGAAGCAGGAATCCATGGGCACAAGCAGGACAAACACAATGCCAGGAACACAACTGCTCTGGACTGTTTTTTGTAAAACAAATAAGGAGACTCAGTCCTTTGGGAAACAGAATCAGCATGCGGTCTGTTTTTGTTAAGGAGACAAAGTTTGCAATATTTGCTTTAAGTCTGTTCCCAGCTTTTAAACAAAAACATTTACTCACTAATTATTTACCTGATGAGGAACGAGTCCAAGAGAAGTAGGTGGCTCATTCATTCTGTCATCACTACTGCTGGCTACAGCATAACCACTGCCACAAATCCAAGAAGGACAATCAGAACAATGCATACAGTCAACATTTCCAGTAAGCTTCAAAACAGTTTTGAATCTGGACAAGAACCTAATCTGGAAAGTCTGTTTCATAAGATTCAACACAGCAATATAAAAATCCCCTTTCAGAATCAGATTTGGAGTCGTGTAACATACTCATGCCCAGTTCCAAACAAGCTTTTTCTTTCACAGATTTTGAATCAAGAAAGCAAGCTGAAATTTCAGGATGCAGAATTCCAGAGAAATTTATCTACCAATTCCACCTAATTTGAAACAAGACTTTGAAACTCTTAGTTTATGTTGAAGCTCACATATGTCATGTGACATACGCAGTAGTGATAGCTCCTCATTACATTCAAACACCCTCTTGAGCAAAGGAATACCAGGGCCTGCTAAAAGAAATACTCTCAGTACTTTTCAACTTATAAACTTGGAAAGACAAAACTGCCACTTTCCAAGATAAAAAGCTCTGATGAATTAGTTCTCCCTCTAACATTATTGGATTGTACTCTTACAAGAGACCCAAGCTGTACATTACACCTCACAGAACTGTCCTACTTAATGTGTTCTTCCTTAACAGATATTGAATAGACTGTGTTTCTCAGAGAAGCCCTTTTGAACCCCAGTCCAGAACTGGCTCACCCTTCTGGATGCTGTAACACAGAAACCATTAACTCCACCGCAAGTGCTCCAGCTACCATGGCTAATCCGGGTCGACTGACCGTGCATTGCTGATCCAACGTCCGATCCCTGGTGGACTACAAAGACAGAAGATTCAAAAGGAAAGAAAGACATATCCCAAGAGTAATCAGCAGTGGCTCTGCTGTAACTGTCTTGAGTTGTGTACAATTAATTTCTTTGAACTTCAGAATAAAAGAGAAGTTATTTCTTAATCCTGTGCACTTCTACACAAATCAAATCCCTTTATGAGGCATCAATGATCTTTAATCACCATTTGCATATGGTTCTACTCACATCCCCTGGTGCCACAACATCGTTGCAGAAGTAGCAGCCTAGTTTATAGCCAGGAATGTTTGAAAAGAGTGATGTGCCCAAAAGATCAGATGAACTGGAGGGAGTGCTGGAACATGAATCACCAGATTCTTTCTGTTTGGGTTTCTTCAGTCCGTGTCTCATAACAACAAATGTGTCAAACCCCAGTGCAGCATTGATGACCAACTGTGAACAACAAGAAGAGAGCAACAGATTGTAAGTGAACTACAAAGGGAGGGGGGAAAAGGCCTCAATTTTATTCACTATAAACATCAAAAAACCCAGACGCAGGCTGTACCTGGATGAACACATTACTAGCTGCCTAAACACTAGCTACCCTAGCCATAAATCAAAGTGATAGGTGCACAATTCCAGCTGTCAAGCCTTCAGTAAAACTATATCCAAACCAAAAGACTGGTTTGAAAATCCACAAACCACTACTATTCTCTGTCTTTCCAGGATGTGTGAGATAAATGAAGGCCTCACTGTAATTGCTCCAAAAAACCTGCGCAATACCTGTTCACAAAACCAAAAAGGAGTGGAAGCTTCATCAATGCATTGTGCTAGTTTACATCTGAAGTTGAGTTCACTTCAACCAACAAACATACAGTGTCTCACTGGAGTTGCTGAAGTTGCTATGCTGGTATGAATGGACAATCACATATCCCAGCTTGGCCCAATATTCACAAGATGGTTAGTTCTGCTACTGGAAAAACTGATTTTGGTTCCAGCTCAGAATGTATTTTCAAGTGTGCCACCTGTATATGCATAAACTCCAAGTGCTAAGATATCCCAAGTGCCATTTAAGCACAACAGCAGCTATCAATTAGGAGTTTTCATCTCATTTGAAATCCTATATGAAGTCTTTTTGGTTCAATGTGGTCTGCAGTAAAACTTACTAAACCCTCCTGTGCGACAAAGCAAGCTGTTCTCCAAAAGACTTCCTGCTCAGCGAGGAAAGCAATTAATGATTACTCATGGACTTCATATGCATCTGGTTAGTCACATGGTGAGCAGAATCAGCTGCGATGCAAAATTACACTGTCATCATGTTCCTCTTTCTCTTGAGTTTGGGACAAGTGCTCAGAACAATTTGGAGCTGTATACATCACAGCCAAAGCGTCATAAAAGCACTGCTCCCACTGGCATATCTGACTCAGCCCACAGGCAGTGACTGATACAGCAAACAGCGGATACCCTACTGCTTCACACGCATATATTTTAGACAGAAATTCTAGTACAACACTTGGTCATTTTTCCTTTTCATAGCCAGGAATTATTTAAAAGAAGGGCTTGAGGGGAAGCTGTCAAAAATTAGTCACCTTGCTGAGTAAGCTTGGGAGTCCCATCACCCCTATTCACACGACATCTACCAGAAAAACCTAGAGACAATATTAAAACATTCCATTTTCAAAATGTGCATCGCATGGCGCAGTGGTTATTATCAGAAGTGAAGAATATCACTAAAAACTGCCTGGTGCAAGAACTACTTCTCTCTCTTTGGGTGACTCTGGCAACTATATGAAATTAACTGCTCTACCCTTAATAACATCTGTTAAAACTCTAGGGAAATTTAAAGGTTCCAGTGCTCAGCAGGACTCAGCAGGAGCAGGGATTTGACATCTGACATGGGGATTCTGCAGTTGAGTCTTGTGTTTGCCCCAGGTACCAGTTTCAGGAGGAAAAGGCAGAGAAGATTGCTGGCAAAGGGAAGTTAACTTCAAAAGGCTCAGAGGTACTAGTGGATGAAAAACTGTGAGCCATCAACTGCACCCTGGGCTGCATCAGAAGTGTGGCCAGGAGATCAAGAGACGGGATTCTGCCCCTCTGCTCTGCCCTGCTGAAACCTCACCTGGAGTCCTGCATCCAGTGCTGGAGCCCCAACGCAAGAAGAATGAGGTGCTGTTGAAGTGGGTCCAGAAGAAGCCACAAAAATGACCAGAGGGCTGGAGCACCTCTCCTATGGTGACAGGCTGAGGGAGCTGGGGTTGTTCAGCCTGAAGAGGAGAAGACTCTTGGGGGAACTTACAGTGATCCTCCAGTACCTAAAAGAGGCTGCCAGAAGGCCGGGGAAGACCATTCCCAAGAGCAGGGAACAATAGGACAAGGGGTCACGGTTTGAAGGAAAAGGGCAGTGAGGCTGGACAGGAAGAAAAACCTCTGGAATCTGAGGGCGGGGGATCCCCAAAACAGGCTGCCCAGAGAGGTGATGGAGGCCCCAACCCTGGAGCCATTCAATGTTAGGCTGTATGGGGCTCTGGGCAATCTGGTGTGGTGAGTGATGGCCCTGCTTGTTGTAGGAGGATTGTACTAGATGACCTTTATAGGTCTCTTCCAACCCAACACATTCCATATGATTCTCTGATTCATGAGAAAGGGGAACATATCTAGAATTCACAAAATCAAACTAGTTGGCAGATACCATAAGTCTGCCTTCTCTCTCCTTTCTACTGTCCCTTCTTTTTAAAAAAATATAAACATCAAGAAAAGAAACCACAAACAACTAACAGCTATTAGGAAACTAGAGCTGTCAGAGGTCAAAAAAATCACAGGAATCAGGAAATACGAAAATCAAGGATCCTACCATAACATCAGCTGTGCCATTTCTTTTACTGTTCTGTTAAGTTTGTAACTTACTGAATTGCTATGGCTCACTCCACATTTCTGCCACACAACACACAGGATGTGCACTGGGGTTAGGCTGATGTGCTAAGACCTGTCTTTTCTGACTTGGTGCTGTTTTAATTGCACAAACATCACACTGCACCGTTTTTAAATGGACTACAAAATATCAAGATCTCTGGAGATTATTTTACTGAAGTCTACACTGTGACAGCAAGAAAAGGAATTGGTCAGGACAGGTGTTTTCACATCTTTCAATATTCAACACTGCTGCTTCCACAATCATGTGTGATTTAGCACATTCTTTCACAAGAACAGTATTGTACACATTTCTGGGCCTGCCACTTCAACAAAGAATGAGGGGTTGGAGTGGGTCCAGAAGAGCAATAAGGCTGTGGGAGATACTGGAGGAAAAGGCTGATAAGTAGAGGCTGAGGGAGCTAGGAGTGTTTAGCTTGGAGAAGAGGAGACTCGGGGGGACCTTTTCCCTCTCTACAACTCCCTGAAGGGAGATTGTAGGCAGGTGGGGGTCAGGCTCTTCTCCCAGGCAATCAGTGCAAGAACAACAGGGCAGGGCCTGAAGCTGCCAGGGGAGGGTTAGGTTGGATGTTAGGAAGCCATTCGTCATGGAAAGGGTGATCAGATGTGGAATGGACTGCCCAGTCCAGTGGTGGACTCCCCATCTGTCTCGGTTTGGGAAGACACAAATTTTATATTCCATAACCCAAGACACCATCCCTGGAGGTGTTGAAGGACAGCCTAGCTGTGGCACTTAGTGCCCTGGTCTTGCTGACATGGTGATGTTAGCTCATGGGCTGGGCTGGATGAGCTTAGAGGGTTTTGCCAGCCTCAGTGATTTTGTGATTCTCTGGCAATATGTCTCTTATGATTACTTTGAAGCATGTACCCTTGAAAATGCTCAGAAGTAGCGACTAGAGAAGATCCTGAGCAACACGTTCTGTGTTGGTCCTATTTTGAACAGGGAACTGAACCAGATCACCTCCAGAGTCTTTCAATCTGTATCATCCTGTGATATACATTTGTTTCCTCTTTTCAACATTGTCTTACAGAGACTTGTTGAGGCTACAGAAAACAAGTTAAAACAATTCTACACTGTCACAGCAGATCAGTCGAAGATTTCAACTGGTCCATAAACTTATTCTGGGTATCGACAGCTGTTTAATGTGCATGGGCTGACACCCAGCAACAAGGCTATTAGCAAAGTATGGCACAGTACCTTCCTCTTGCTGGCTGCAATGACAGCAGGAAGCCATCGACTCTCTCTTGTGTCCATTAGCAGGAAAACAACATCATGAGCATCAATAAGCTCTTCAAGTTTAGCCACATCCTTCCGTGCCTGCGCCATTGTTACTTCAGAAAAATTCACTGGGTGTCCTGGCATGGGGATGCTCATGTTAAAGCCCTCTGAACTCTAGATGGAGACAGAGAGGAGACAGCAAGTTAGAGATTACCTGTGACTGCACAGACTCACAATGAAATTCAATCCCAACCTACAGAGTAAAAGTTCAATGACTGACAGAGTGGTAACTTTCTTCTTTGCATTTCCCTGCAAGGCAGTGCTGGGCACTAAAACACACAGTTTCTGAGGGATTGGCAGTCTCAGCTGCAGTACTAATACAGAACAAAGCAGCTCATGACCAGGCTGGGCCATGAGAGCAGACCAAGAATCTCAGAATCATAGAATCATCAGGAATTGGAAGGGACTTCAAAAGATCATCCAGTTCAAACCCCCTGCCACAGCAGGACACCCAGACCAAGTCACAGAACAGAACATTACAGATTGGAAGCCACTTGGAAGGCCACGCTGGATGAGGCTCTGGCCAGCTTGATCTAGGGTGGGCTGTCCCTGCCCATGGCAGGGGGATTGGAACTAGACGGTCCTATGGTCCCTTCCAACCCTGACCAATTCTATAACTTCTTCCCAGGGAGGGAGATGGGGTGCTGCAAGTGGCTGCCTGGGGGAGGCTGTGGAGTCTCCTTTTCTGGAGACATTTTAAACCCACCTGCACCTGGTCTGGGTGATCCTCTGTCCATGTCACCAACAAAGATGTTGAACAAGACTGGTCCCAGGACTGATCCCTGAGGGACTCTGCTTGTCACTGTCCTCCAGACATGGACCTACTGACAGCCACTCTTTGGGTGCAGCCACCAAGCCAGTTCTTAACCCATGTAGTGGTGCAAATCACTACAATAAGATAGCTGAACAGCATCTCATCCAATAGTCACAAACAGCACCACAAAAGCAAGCAGACACACCTTACAGATGATGGTCATGTGAAGGGCTTGGATAAAGCCTCTGTCCTGGATCATTTTTACAGCCACTTCACACACAATGTTAAGTTTATATTTCTGCCATTAACTATTGATTCAATTGCAGTACAACAGATGTGAAAAATCATACATTCTCCTCTTTATTCTAAATTTGTTTTAAATTTGTTAGGAGAAGAACAATAGTTTAATTATTTCCACATAATTTGACCAGCCATATGTGAATCTGGTACAGAAGAAAATAACTTCTGAGACTTCTGTTACCCCAGCATTTGGATATCTGAAGACTTGCTCTACACAGATGCTGAAAGAACTTGTTCCTATCGCAGAAACATCTCTCTCTTCCAACTCCCTATTTGGGTAAGGCATATAGAGCACAATAGGGCTGAGGAACCAAACAAGCATATACACAGCACACAGACAATGCAGACAATCACCTCAAACGTATAGAAATACATGAGCACAATCCGTCAGCCATCTGCTGTACAGGAATAGCAGCTCCTCCATATACATGTTACAGAAGCACAGACCTGGCCAGGGTCCTCCTTCACTGTGCTGTTAAGCAACTAACAATTTACAAGGCAAAACGTAAAGGCTAATTGCCTGTGGGTGGAAGGTACTTCTGTATAGAGCAATTACATTCACAGTTCAAACCCAGGTGAGCCAAGGTGAACATTCTAAACATCAAAAACAGCCCTCAAGATGAAAACAGCCTCACAGAGCAGCTCTCAACAATACATTTTCAAGATCTTCTGCTCCCCTAATTGACAATGGGTCTAAAGTCATGTTTAAGAGGAGAGTAAGAAAACTACTGAAAGCAACCACTACCAAAAGTTCCTTAGAACACATCAAAGCACATTAAACTGGAAAAAAATCTAAAACTATTCCATGATTCTATAAAATTATTCAAATGATCCCTTAATTATATTTCCTTATTACAAATATTTATTGTCCCAATAAAGTTTAACACCTGACCAGTATTTGTGCTGCTTATAGTAATGCTCTACTAGTAGAACTCGGATCAGTTATGTGAAATCATTGGTTCTCTTCAAAGAACCATCTGAACACATTTGAAGTGTTTATCTTACCACTCCAGGGAAGATTTTCTGCAGTCTGTCTGCTGCTGCAAGTGCCTTGGGCTTTCCCCCGCTAAGGCAGTCTTCAAACTCATACAGCGGCTGGCGTACTGGGTTGGAGTAGGAGATCTTTGCGTTGTCCACAAATGTGATCTTCCTGACTCCCCAGCCCTAAACGTGAAAGGAATTCAAATAATAAGGAATCCAGTGGGCTTAGCCACACACTTTTGAGTCATGCCAGATACTCAAAGGCAGCTTTGTTCACTTTCTCTAGGAAAGATGAAAGTGCAAAAGCTTTTTGAAGATAACAACCTTGTTCTTGCACTGAAATAAGAGAACACCATGTGGTCTGACTAATATATCATTGAATAGTAATCCCTCAAAACCTACTGAGTTCAGTGGGATGTGGCAAACATCCCTGGAAGTAAATATCAACCCAGTTATTTCAAGTGTTTCACTGTAAATTTCATCTGATGGTAGAGTTGGGCTAATGGTTGGACTAGATGATCTTAGGGGTCTTTTCCAATGTGAACAATTCTACAATTAGCTCAATACTTTGGTCCAGAACTTCTTGGTCAATTTATTTTTATATAGATTTGAAATACATAACTATTCTGCTAAAGTTCCCTTATTATCTACTATTCTAATATTAGCAGAACTTCAAGTCATTTCCAATTTCTACAGAGCTCACAAGGAGCAATGGGTGTCAGTTGGAATAGAGAAACTACTTCCCAATGAGTGTGACAGAGCACTGGAAAGGGCTGCCCAGGAGGTTGTGGAGTCTCCTTCTCTGGAGACATTTAAAATCCTCCTGAACATGTTCCTGCATGACTGGATCTAGGGGATCCTGCTCTGGCAGGGGGATTGGATGATCTTTCAAGGTCCCTTCCAAGCACTAAAATTCCCTGCAATCTAGTATGTACTAGGTGTGCTTTAATACAGAGAAACTCAACTCCTAAGTGCTATGGCAGCTGCTAAAAAGAATAAAGAAGGATATAGCAATGAAAAGAAACCACAGACTATGTTTAATATTTACTCAGGACTTACCATCAAGGTCCTTGCAACACTACAACCCAGTGTACCAGCCCCTAGCAGCAGACACTTGGCAGACACAACTTTCTCCAGATCAAGAGTAGGCACCAGCCGCCAGCACATCAATTTCAAATTAAGATCCACTGATGATTCTGCTAACCTGCACCATGAAATGAATAGCAATACGCTGCTGAATGTGTTTCCCTAACAAAGCAACAATTTCTACTTCAACTGAAAATGTTTATTAACCACAAACCCTTGCTGGACTATACAGACAAGGTGTCAGCCTCCCCACGTTTGCCTCAAGAGTCTCCTAAAGCCATATACTTCCTTAGGGACTAGAACAGGGGCTTCAGAACATGCTACAGTCCAAAACTCAAGTTTCAGTACAACACTGATGCAAGTGTGATAATACAAATAGCATTCTGGCCACAACTCCTGTGAGGCAGAGTGATAAACAGACTATAAACTTTTGTTCCTTTTCTAAGTTAACTGGTTTCCTGTATCCAGTTACAGCTGTCCCCAAGATGAAATATTACATTTGCCCCTAAAGAATGTGGTCAGTTGTCCAGGGAAGTTTTAGAAAGAAAACCAGGTAGGAAACCCACGTTTAGGCTAGCGTCAAATAGTTATACTCGTCAGAACACAGGCTGTTCAAACTCTTCATCACGTTGTCAAAGCTCTTGGATTCTGATAGTTTTGTTTCTTTGCCCATCATAAATGGAACTTTTGTAGCATCCGGTCAATTATTTGCAACAATTCCTGCTGCACTCTGCTCTGCTCCTTACCTTCCATATGGCTGTCTAAACAACACAGAGCCTGTGTGCTCCTATCGGAGACCCTGCCTTTCACACTGTAACTTGCTACAGCTTAAGCCTAAGTCAAGAAAGTGATAGAAACTTAAAAGATGATCAACAAGCCTTTTTGGGTCCATGCATTCACTGAGATTCACCATCCTTGGGCCCATGGCTCCCTTTTGGTTTTTCTCCCATCCAACAGCTTTTGGACAATCTGTTTGACATAAGAAAAAAAATAACAGAAAAATAAAACCAAAGGGAAGACAGAAGGAAAAAGAACGAAAAGCCTTAACTCCACAGGACAGAAAAACAGAGAAATTATGTTCCACTTCAACATTAGGAAGAACTTTACTGTGACAATGACAGAGCCCTGGAACAGGCTGCCCAGAGAAACTATGGAGTCTTTTGCTCTGGAGCCTTTCCAGCTCTGTCTGGATGCATTTCTGAGTGATCTGCACTTGTTTCCATCCTGCTATGGCAGGGAAGTTGGACTCGATGACCTTCAGAAGTCCTTTCCAACCCCTAACATTGATTCTGTTCTAACATTACAAATTCATGGCTTTAGAACACATCTGCCTGCCTTGCTATGGGACTGAAGAAAACTGCATTTTAAAAAGACACTAAGTTTGCATCACATAANCTATGGAGTCTTTTGCTCTGGAGCCTTTCCAGCTCTGTCTGGATGCATTTCTGAGTGATCTGCACTTGTTTCCATCCTGCTATGGCAGGGAAGTTGGACTCGATGACCTTCAGAAGTCCTTTCCAACCCCTAACATTGATTCTGTTCTAACATTACAAATTCATGGCTTTAGAACACATCTGCCTGCCTTGCTATGGGACTGAAGAAAACTGCATTTTAAAAAGACACTAAGTTTGCATCACATAAACTCATTACCCCATGCAGGTTTTCTAGCTGAGGAAATGCGTACAAATTTAACAAGAAAAAAAAAAAGACTGATCGCTAATGGCCTGGTGTTTGAATTTAATACAACACCAAGAAAACGTTTTCAGTAACAAAAATACAATCTAAGGAGCCAAAAAAAAAAAGGAGAATATGCTCTTCTCTTTATTTACTGAAGGAAACATTTCCTTTCTAGACATCAAACAGAAATTTCAACTCCATTTGAAGTAAAACAGCATAAAGAATGATTTACTATTATTGATCGATTTATTTTTTCCACTTCTGCAGTGATTGAGAAAGGATAAAAAAATATCCCATTTTGTTTTAAAATGGATTACCTGGGCCAAGGGCTCTCTCTGGAAGCTTTATTTCAAAGATAATACTGTGTGTTATGTCTCTCACTCCTTGCATAGTCCTATCTCTGAAGCAGAGAACTTCAATGGACTGGAGAGTACTGCCCCTGCCATTTAAAAGAGAGACATGCAACTTCTTTAACAGGAAACAGCACTTCACACAAGTTTAGTCTCTAGCAGATGATGAATAGGGCTCTTCCTGTTAGTACTGAAACACTGTTGTTTCAGTACCAGGAATAAACAAGCCCAAATTGCTTACTGTGTGACTCTTAAGATGCTGTCAGCCTGTCCGCTGTCATTTACACATTGCTGCTGGGCAAGCCTCACACTTAGAGGAGCAAGAATCAAGGAAGCACAAGAGCACCCATCAGGTGACCACATGTACCTTCACATGGCACAAGCAGATTCTCAGAATTCTCAATGTACCACAGCTATTTCTCCTTAAGATTCAAATCCCCAAATCAAATCTAAAGCTCTCTGGGCTTTCACACAATCACCCACAGTCAGCCAGCAGCTCAGAGAACACCACACCTGAGTGTTTCTCCTCTGTGCTTTGTCACAAAAGGCATGAAACTATGACAATGCAACTTACACTTCTTTACAGCAACCCAACTTTAAGGCTTTGGATGATCCTTTGTTTTTTAATCCCCCACGAATACCAGAGAGCATAAAACTATATCCTGTCTTCCCAATTTCTGCCCCACAAAGTTCAAGTAGGTACACTGTAATAAAACCCAAGAGTGTCTGGTTTTCAGACCATAGGTCCACTATTACTTGGTACTCATTAATGATATAAAATCACAAAATACTTTACAAAAGATCTAAAAGACCTAGAAGGTATTGGTAGGGTGTGAAGCAAGTATTTCCAGGTACATGCAAGCACACAAGAATCCCAATTCCTTTTAACTGCCTGGAGTACAAATACACTACTATGCAAAATCAGACTCACTGCAGGTGAATCACATCAAGGTTAAAGGTTAAATCTCAGGTGGATGATATAAGTCAAGTGCCAGGAAGGAAACTGCCTTATTTGGGATGAATCAGCCAATAATCTTTGTAAAAAAATAAAAATAGATACCACTTGTAGGCTGCCAGGACTAGGAAATTCCTCAGAGGCCATCCTGGATAGTGGGATAAGTTACATGGATCATAAACTCCAACTGTCACCTGCAAAGAGAATTACCCCAGATGAGAAGTCATTTGTCCATACTGATATTCAGGTCACAGCAAAAGTTATCTGGCATTTTTCAGGTAAAACTCCAGAACAGAGAAGGTCTATGCACACATTTTACAGATTCATGAATGTTCAGGACATGGTCACAAGAGATTTCCATCAAGCATTTGCCACTGCTTTGACATTTGTTCCATATAGCCCCTTGATGGCTCTACACACACACTCCTGACCTTCACCGAACATAGCATTAGGGGAGAAGCCCAACAACTGAAGCCTTGCTCTCAGAACAGAATCCTGTATTCATCTGGGGATGATCAAAACATGAAAGGAGAGAGGTCAGCAAGCCAGAAGACAACTAGCACAAAGCCCACCTTACTGATGGATCTAAACAAAGGAACTGGATTTTCTGCATCATGACCAGCCAATGTAGGACCCTGTGGTACTTGAGGCATCTGAAGTAGACATTTACTTCACAGCTGACAGAACCAAAACACACACAGGGGATTATAATTTGCCTCTGCCTGGCATCAGACAGGCTGAGGAGCTGAACACTTCCATCACCAGCAATACCCGTTGCCTCTCACCTACAGAGCTCTTCCTTCTGCCTACAGATTGACTGATAAGTAACTGGTCCCAGCAAGGTGTCCCAAGAACAGCGTGAAACGCAGATGAGCCAGTCGAGAGGCTGCAGAATCACAGAACTCTTAGGGATCGGAAGGGACCTCGAAAGATCATCTAGTCCAATCCCCCTGCCACAGCAGGATCACCTAGACCAAGTTGCATAGGAACACAACCAGGCAGGTCTTGAATGCCTCCAGAGAAGGAGACTCCACAACCCCTCTGGGCAGCCTGTTCCAATGCTCCATTACCCTCATTGGGAAGAGTTCCTTCTGATATTTATATGGAGCCTTTTATGTTCCAGCTTGCACCCTTTGTCCCTTGTCCAAGCATCAGATGACATTAAGAATAGCTTGGCTCCATCCTCCTGACA
>VZRI01007702.1:0-16339 GCA_013397515.1 Upupa epops
CTTTCTTATTCCTCTTCAATTTATGTCATAGCTCTCCATTTAACCATGTTGGTCTTCTAGCTCTCTTCTTCGACTTCTTTCCTGTTGGGATGCTCTTGTGTTGTGCTTCAAAGAAGTGGTATTTGCATGCTAACAAGGCCCCTTTACCTGCCAGTACCCTGTCCCTTAGGATTTCCCCTACCAATTGCTTGCAATAGCAAAGTGGTCCTCCTGAAGTCTAGGGTTGTGATTCTGCTAGGCTTTCTGTTCCTACCACACAAGACCCTGAACTCCACCATCTCTTGGTCACTGCAACCAAGGCTGCCCTCAACCTTCACTGCTTCAACCAGACCCTCCTTTTTGGTGAGTACAAGATCCATTTGCACTCCTCTCCTAGTGGGCTCCACCATTTGCATTAGGAAATTGTCACCAATGCACTAGAGGAACCTCCTGGACTGTGCATGGCTGGCTGAGTAGGTCTTCCAGCAAATATCAGGGTAGTTAAAATCCCTCACAAAAAACAGGGCCTGTAGCTGTGAGGCTGCTGTCAGTTCCCTGTAGAAGACCTCATCAACTTCCTCATTCTGATCTGGTGGCCTGTAATAGACACCCACAACTTGTATCTTTACAATCATGTCTGAGTACACACTTAAAATTTTTCAAGATGTAGACTGAAACTGCAATTGCTGTTGCTTCTCTCTCACGTTTGCACTTTATCATTTTGTGTTGGTGTCACTGCTGTTCCTGTGTGTCAGCAACTGTGCCTAGGAAAAACTTTTCAATGTTTTGAGTGCTTTTTTTTTACCCATTGATGGCCTGAGTGTACTCTTTGGAAACAATTGTAACTCACGTCATATTTTCAAAGCTTCTATGAGCATAGAACTATATATTATGAATCAGAATCATAAGCAGAGTTTGTAAAGAACAGTTTGATTACAGGAATCTTTGTTTATGATTCCCAGAAATTTATCTCTGGTGACACCAAAGAACAAACTAAATATGGAATTTTTTTTTTAATGTTCTTAACCCTATCCTTGGTTCCTACAAAGATGGCACAATAATCACATAGGTGAAGCCAAAACCTTGACACTTTGAAATGACTGGGCCTAACCTGCTTGCAACAAAATGATTAATAACTCCACTTGACTAAATTATCTTTCTTAAATACTTGTGGGACATGAATATTCATCAGATTTTAAGTAAAACGTAAGTGGTAACACAACAACAGATTCTTTGATCTAGACTGACAAAAAAATTCAACAAAGATAGTTTTTAATACAATGAAATAAGTGTGGGGTTTTTTTCATGTTACTCAGAAATATTCTCACTTCGGTTTAAAATGAATATGTAGACACCAATCCAACCTTTTTTTTTCAATCTGAAAGACTGTTTTACCCTGAAACCTGGGGTTGTTACATTTCATGTTAATAAAATGGCCATCTCTGATGCTTTTGTGGGATTGAACCTATATTACTATATAAATTAAGTAGTACAGTTATCTTCTAGAGTTATTCCATAAAAACATAGTAGCACATGACAGTGAAAGTTACTGGATTCCCCTAACAAACCACTGGCTCTCATCTGTCTGTAGTGATGCTCTGCAGCCTTGCAAGACTTGTTTTTTCATCCCCTCACCAGTAAGCAGCAGAAATACTGTGAGTGGGGATTGTGGGAATGGCAGGTGGAACAGAAATAGCATCATCTCAGAAAATTCAACAGGCATCTAAAAACAGTATCTGAGAATTTTAAATTTAGCATCCACCTATTAAAGTAAAGAACAAATCATCAGCTAGAATATTTCTTCTGCTAGTATTGCAGTGATGATAGGGGTCGGAAATATACCTCTGGAGATCATCTAGTCCAACCCTGCTGCTGAGACAAATTCTTCTAAAGTAGATCTCACAGAAAAACAGCCAGAATTATTCTGAATGTCTCCAGAGGTGGAGACTCCAAAAACTCTCTGGACAGCCTGTATAAACTAATTCTTATTATAACTGCTTCTATAATTTATACATTGATTACAATGGCTTTACATTTCCACAACCATGAAATATTATTGTGATTAGCATTGTATTAACTCTTGTGAAACTATGAACACATGAGTGTGCACAAGTGCCCACAGAGGGAGAGAAAAAGCTTAACACCACATTCTCGTATTTTAAAATGTGAATGTTAAATCCCACCTAAATAGTGCTCCAGAAAAGGAAAGACTGGCTTAAAAAGAAAGTGCAACAATCAAGCAAAATACTCTAAAGTACAGTTCTGAATTGGTTAATATGGTGGCACTTTTACAGCTGTGGTTGCATTTAATAAGATTCTTTACTGGAAAGGAAGAAATGTGCTTTGTCTTACTTTTGTATAAAATTTTGGAAAAACCATAAAAAAAGAGCAGTAATTACTTCTGTAAATTTTTATCATATGTTAAAAAGTTAAGGTCTTTTAGACTTTTAATTACTCAAGTATCTTAAGGAGTTGTTTTCTTAATTTATCAACAGATAAGTTTTATTTCATTTAAATTATTCTCCCAGCATTGACTTGGTGGCAAAAGCTACAACAATATGTCTGTTTTCACAGACACATACTCTTCAAAACAGATTGTCTAAATGAAGGTGATATTGCTTCAGGCAGGCTCTTTACATTTATCAATATCACTCCAATATTTACAATGGTTTGTAATACTTTCTGAGGTGTCAGTTACAGTTTGCCATTTATACTTAGAAATAGAAGGTAACTAAAATGATGAGAGGACAGAGAGGACCATATTATTCCCTAGCATCTGACACTTTGGAGGGGCATTCTTATGCATTCTGTATGGAACAGGGTTAAGCTAATTAAAAAAACCCAAACCCAAAAAATTGAAAAAGTTACTTTCATTTGACTTTTCATTAACTATGGCATGAAAATGAAGTTTTACAACTCTGGATCAAGTCCTCTCTTCAGCTCTTCAGGTTAACTGAATGCCTTGCCTGTGAATAACATAGTTCAGTTGCTACCTCATGTTGCATATGTGAATGTATACATATATGTGTCAAGGCTTTATACCTTAGACATAACAAAACAGTTAGTTTTGTTGATGTGCTGAAAGAAATACAATGCCACTTATAAATTGAAGGGGAACAAACAAAAAGACACAAAGGCTGAGGGAGCTGGGTCTCTAGCTTGGGGAAGATGAGGCTGAGGGGTAACCTCATTAATGTCTATAAATATGTGAGGAATGGCTGTCAGGAGGATGAAGCCAGGCTCTTCTCAAGGACAAGGAGCAATGGGTACAAGCTGGAACACAGGAGATTCCATATAAATATCAGAAGAAACTTCTTCACAGTGAGGTTAAGGAAGCATTGGAACAGGCTGCCCAGGTGGGTTGTGGTGCCTCCTTCTCTGGGGATGTTCAAGACCCACCTGGATCTGTTCCTTTGGACTTGGTCTAGGTGATCCTGGTGTGGTAGGGGAATTGGACTAGATGATCTTTTGAGGTCCATTCTGATCCCTAATGATTCTATGATTCTATTATTTAATTCACCCAATATAAAACCCAACATAGAGAATTCACCCCACATAAAAACCCCACATGAAGATATATGGAGATTAATCACATGTTCTCACATAACTGAGACAAACTGAAATCTCCAACCCCTCAAAGGGAAGAGACTTCCACCATTCTTGCTTCATGTGGAAGCATGGCATGCATCAAGTTCAGGCACATGTTCCACAGTGTCAGTGGGAATCTTTTAAATCCAGTTTTCTGTTGCATGTGCTTCTATACAAGTCCACCGTTTCAAAAATGCCAATTCCTACAGCCACAAAGAAAGAGAGAACTCTCTCCATTTCAGCAAACTATGGAATTCAGACAAAACCTTCCACCTGTTGATCCTTGAGGTACCCCTCTCTCTTTGTTTACCACTGCTCCAGGGTATGATTGCTGTCATGCCTAGCTCAGTGCCATGCGCCATCTTCAAACAGCAGATGAAAGTGAAGTGACAGAGGAGAAGTAGGAGCTGGAAACCTGAAAGCTCCAGACTCCTGTTCATTCCAGTTTTGCAGAGCTGAAAAATTTCACAAATTGTTACAGTAATTTCACAATGCCACAGGTCAAGAAACTTACTCAAATTTCAAACTACAACAGTATGTGTGTGTGTATATATATGTATATTACCAATACAAATGCATGCATACATAACTTCCCCATTTGCTGAAGAATATATCTCCCTTTCTTTTAAACAATCAAGAAACAGGTAATTACATCCAATATCGCACAAGCTTTTATATAGCCATTGAGTATATACGACACTTACTGCCCTAAACAATGCCTGAGAGTATCCCTTTCTCACTGGCAATATTAATCAATTAATTTAGCTATGGTCCTAATGGGCAGAAACAAAAACAGTACAAGGAAGCTTTGAAAAAAATCCCACTTGTGAATTGCAGGCAAAAAAATATCCCTAATTCAGCTTGGGAAAAATGCAACAAGACATTAATATCATGCCACACACAAACAAAACCATATAAAGACACATACACGCAAACACATAAAGAAGATTCATCACAATATTCATACATAACTGAGCCAAAATATCCAAACCCTAAAAACAGAAAAGAGACTTCCACCCATCCCTTCTGTGGGAGCATGGTGCCCATTAAATTTAGGTTGGACTCTTCTTCCAGGCAACTAGTGATAAGATGAGAGGGCATGGCTTAAAGCTGCAGCAGGGGAGGTCTAGGCTGGATGTTAGGAAGCACTTCCTCACAGAAAGGTCAGTTAAACACTGGAATGGACTGCTCGGGGAGGTGATGGAATCCTCATCCCTGGAGGTGTTTAAGAAAAGGACATGGCACTTAGTATCATTTTCTAGCTTATTGTGGTGATGTTAGGTCATACGCAGGGCTTGATGATCTTAGAGGACTCTTCCAGCCTCAATTATTCTATGATTCTGTAAAAATTGTGCTTATCCATACATTTTGGGAACGCACAACCCTTTGTCCTTTAAGTAACATTTCAAAAGTGACAAATCTTATTCAACACTGGGCAACTAGTAGTCACATAGTGGACAGAAAATGGAGTTCAACCAGAAGTTTAAGACAATAAAGTCTACCTTTAATAAAGAAAAGTATTTCTGGCTTTTTTCTAATAGTATAATAGTCTTGCACTCACTAAGAAAATATCTAAGCTCAAGACTTCATGTACAGGTTTCTGATTTTATTTTTTAATAAAAGTATAATTCAGCAAAGCAAATGTCTAAAGTAGCACCTGAAAAGAAATTAGACCTCTATCATGCATTTCAAATATATATTATCCAGTTAAATATGTTCTTCCCCTTTACAGGACATTTACTGCAGAGCTTCAACTACTTGCAATAATACAACAATGTTCCTGGAGATTGTCAACATAATAAACTGACTGATTTTTAAGTCTTCTTTTAATAAAATTCCACTACATTTGCACTAGAATTTAGAAGTTTTGTGGAATATGAAGAAGTGAAATACAAAGATAACTGATAGAGGTAGAGGGCTATTTACAGAAAGAAGTAATTTTTTTTCTGGATTCAACAGCCTTGGCTAAAATATTTGCTAGAGCTAAAATATTTTCCAGATAAACTATATTCTAGCACTACTCTGGGCAGGTAAGTAAAAGCCCCAGATGTCCTTTGCAGCCAAAAGAAGGTGTCAGTCATGCACACTAGCAAAATTATTAAAGACCTTAAAATAAGAAAGAATTAACAAAGAGGGGGACAAATATTTTCTACAGTAAAATTCTGCAGGCTACACACAGCAACACTTCTGTTATTGCACAAGTTTCTTGAGAAGATGATTCTAGAAGGTGATTCTAGATGGTTGTTTTTATCTTTCCTTACATATCTCAAACATGAAAATTCTCAGTATACCTTAGGATATTCAGAGTATTTTATTAGAAATGTCAGGTACCCAGGATGAAATCCTAACCTGGCTGTTCATGCAATCTCTTGAATGCATAGAGCAACATACCTACATAGTTTATATTCCTATAGTTATCTCTGTACCTCATGCATCCATCTGGGAGGACTAGGACATACATCAACTATATTTATGATTTTAAACAAGTTAGGGTGTTGTTTAGGGCAAATAAAAGGAGACCAAGTTAATGGCTTTGCTGCAATAAGCAGCTCCATTTCAGTGAAACTACCTGAAGACCATCATACTGATATTAATATAACCTTGTTCCCTCCCAGGATCTTCTATGATGGGACAGAAGTATGTCAGGAAATATGCTTCCCATTCCTATTGTTTTCAAACACAGTGACAAAATATGCCAGGCTTTGTTGAGAATTTTGCTTGTGGCAGTTTTACTCAATTGAGGATTCAGAAGTTGTCTTGTGGTTTGGCTGGCTAGTTCAGAGAGAACCAACCAATATTCAAAAATTATTTAAAACATGTGTGACCTTATCTGCACCATCTGGCCAATTCAGCAGGAGCCCTAAGTGAACCACTTAAAGAAAACTCATTTAGAATATGCTCTTTTCTCTTTCCGTAATATCTGAGAGCAGTACAGACCTAAAGTTGAATGACGAACTTCAGTAAGTTTTTCTTCCTATATTTATTTGGTGTTTTTTTCTCAGTGGAATTGATAGTATAAGAAACTATAAAACCTGCTAATTCAAACTAAAGCATGTGATTTCAAAATAAAAACACCCACTTAAAAGGCAAACTGTGTCAGATGTTTAGGTGTCCATGTTCAGACATAAAACAACTTTAAAGAAACAGAGGAAAAACCAAGCTCCTAAGACAACAATGTAAATGAAACCGAAATGAACAAGTCTTTACTAGATGAATTAAATAAGTTAATTTTTCCTCTCTTTTAAAGGAGTTGCACAGAAACATCTTCCCTTCAATACATTTATCTTGAAAATTAAATATTATATTCAGAATTATTCTACAATACTGAATGTGCCATGCAAAACGCATATATTAAATATCTCTAAATGCCTGTCCAACTTTTCCTTTTCTTAGACAAATATTCCCTACCTTTGTTAACAGCAAATCCAAGAAAAAAAAAAAACACAAGCAAAGCTAAGTATTGTTTTTAAGTTATGATACAATGTTTTCATAAAAGGTGCCTGACTTCACACAACCTCATTACTGATAGTCTACACATACAGTAGCCTTTACAAATCCCCAAATACTGTTCTTGTTTTTCAGTAACAATTCACTTGCAGATGCAAAAAGCATCAGTAAAAGTGCTCTTGTACCAAACCACCCCCAGAAATACAAACCACGTATTTCTTTCATGTAAGTGAAAGACCTGAATTCTAAAGAAAAATACTAATTTCATTTCAGTGACAGAGTCTGTTCCCAAAGGATGAACTACTGCCAGTTTTAGGAGATAAATATATATTCCCCTGAGCTATGCTGTGGGGTCATGCAACAATGGAGAATTTCTCCTGCATGAATGCTATTTAACCTAGATAGCTGAGCACCTGCATGTGCATAAACACATTAACAGTAAAGCTACAGCTCATGGATTTGACAGACAGACTGCTGGGTGGATAAGGAGTTGGCTGGATCATGACATTCAATGACCTGTAATCATTATGAGCTGTAGCAGAAGAGTGACCAGCAGAACAAGGGATGTGATTCTCCCCTTCTTCTCTTGTGAGACCTCATCTGGAGTAGTACATCCACCTGTGGAGTCTTCAACATACTGTGGATATGTAATTGTCCACAGAAGGACAAGAATGATCAGAGGGATGGAGTACCTCTCCTATTAAGACAGGCTGAAGAAACTTGGGCTGTTCAGCCTGGAGAAAAGAAAGCTCTGGGATTGAACTTTATAGCAGCCTTCCAGTACCTGAAAGGGGCCTACAGGAAAGCTGGAGAGGGACTTTTTGGGAGAGGCTCTAGTGATAGGACAAGGGTGAATGGTTTTTAAACAGTGTAGATTAAGACTATTCATGGGAATAAATTTCTCACTATAAGGGTGGTGAGGCACTGGAACAGGTTGCCTGGGGAGGCTGTGGATGCTCTTTTTATGGATATGTGCATACATTTCGTATGTTTTGCACTTGGATAGCTGTCAAGCCATTCTTGTTCAAAACACATATATGCAATTAAAGAAAAAAAATTTAAAAAACCAACACCCCCTGGCAACCATTCCTCCACATCCAGGCAGTACAACATGTACCTCCCATCTACACTGTGACTTTGACTGCTCTCTCCTTAACAATCAATATTAATCTTAATTTTTCATTGTAAATTTTCAGGTATCTACATTATTAGTGAATGGTACTCTACTTTCTGTGTAATCATGTCATGTGGTTTTCGGCAGAGGAAGATTTATCCATGCATTAGAAGCAGTAATATATAAGTGGAAATGCAGAGTGTAGATCTATTTTCCTCTTTTTTATACCGATTTTATACTGTGTGATGCCATTGATTACAAAACATACCAGTGTAATAGAAAACACAATAGTTCCAAGACATGTGTTTTTTTATTGGATGCTTCATTTGAGCATTGACTAAAAAGCTGAGTAGATTATTCATTAGTGATAGTTCTATGTGTATGTCAAACTATGGAATTCATTATGATTTTCTGTTTTGGAGGCTGGATATGCTCTGCTAAAAATCACAATTGTCGCTTCCTATTAGACTTTGAGGATATAAACTGGGACTCCTGTATTAAATGCAGTGGAAATGCACGAAGTTCAAAATAACAAGAAAAACAGAGAAGTGGACAGTGCTGGATGACTGAGACATGTAATTATTTTCTTTTTATACTGTGAGCAACAACTGTTTACAAAATTGCCTGAAGTTTAATGGTGTTTTCCTAAGGAAATTTTTACATTTCTTGAGAATTTCATCACACTGGCACAGAAAAGGTCCATCCATATATAATCCCTTTCTCTCTCCCAAGTTTTCCTTCCCGCCACTATCCCTGTCCAGCAACTTCTTTCTCACAATCTCTCCACTTCCCATTGGATTCTAATGGATGTGATGGTAAATCCGTTTACTCAAGATTGTGGGAGCCCAGAACTTTTATGGTACCAGCAAAGTTGGAAACAGACACAGTGTTTTTGTGCCACCAGTGCTGGAAGAGTACCTCCACAGATGTTGCAGCTGCAGAATGCCTGTACACTACAGCATCCCCATTATAAGGACATAGCAAGACAGCACAATCTGCTCTCATCTAGACTTCACCAGACTGAAATCTGAAGTCTGGAGCAGGAGGCTGGTATCAGAGCAGCTCATACAGGGTTTATAACCCCAGGGTAGGCAAGAATTCAAATTCTGAGGAACTAAGTCAGAAGTGTAAGAGAAGCAACTACCAAACTCCAGTCAACTTCCAGCTGAACTTAATTCTCATTGGTTGACAGACAGTAGTGATTTTGCGCATAACACTTCTGTATTGTATGTGTACTTAAATGATTCCTTAATGCTATTACTTTCATGTACGGACACAAATATTACAGTAAAGATGAGGCTCTTCCTGTACTTCTGCTGTAGCAAGCAGTTGTTCCTAACCTTGAAATGCTAGTGTGCTTGGAGCATTCTTTCCTTCTCAGATAATCCCTTTCTTTCTAACACAAAACTTATTTACTTCATCACTCATTTCAATAAATGTTGTGGAAGCAACATTTCCAAAAGACCATCTCTCTCAAAACTCTAGTTTTAAGTATAAGGATCTTTGGTGATCTGTAGACTTTTCCTAAAACCTTATTGACATCTTAGAAAAAAATGTAAGATTTCTGCTTTTCATATCACAGGACTATACATAGGAAACTGAAACAAACTAGAGAAATTTTAGGGTGATGCAAGTCAAGGAATAATTTTGTTCTATGACTAGTCAACTGAAGTGAAATGGTTAACTGTACTTCTGTGACACTGTTTCCTTTTAGGTAACTCCTAAAAACGGGTATAAAACCCATAGCCCCATTGGTGAAGATTCCTATGTTCTGAATAGACAAGTCACACACAACCTGTAATTCTGTATGTGTGGTCCTGATCCGGTGAAGTCTTCACAGATACATCCTTTATCATGCAAGTATTGTCACTGACCTCAAAGGGACTTTCCAGATTAAATTTAGTTATGTGTGTGACAACAGGATCATGGAGCTGGTATGAGCATGTGTCCCTGTTTACTGCACAAAATAGACACAAATTGCTCCTTTTCCTGTCATCTCCTGTGGTGGAGACTTCATTCTGCAAGAGACTTAAGTGTGATACACTAGCAGATGGTCTTTATTAGCAAGGTCACTGACATAAAGCACTTTATGAAAGATGACATGTCATCTAAAAAGTTATCAAGCCTGAGCCATGGGTCTACAACAATCTCTCTGACAATACTGTAAGTAGGCTGTAACTCTGACCCCTTTTTAGACTTAACAAACACAGGAGATTAAAATTCTTCCGGATCTTTGTCACCTCTGTCATCCATGCAAGCACTTTCTCTAAGCTTTGTCTTGAAGTACCCTGCAGAAGTAGTGAAATTGTGAAAGCCCTACTTTAATTTTAAGTACCACACTAATGAATTCAAGTACGCTCATTTATCATAAAGGGCTTCCCCATCTGTCTCTAAAGTATGCTCAAAAATGCTGTGTATTTGATAACATGAGGGTTGAGAATTTTACATATTTTACTTTTAAACACCCGATTTTGGTGAGCTTTTGGTAAGACTGTACAACTGCATTTTGACTGAAAAAACAGATTGAGGTGGGTGTGTGTGTGCCCACGGGCATGTGTGGTCTCTTCCTCATTTATTTGCACTTCAACCCACTGGGATCAAGATGCAATCCCTGTAGGCAAAAGATTAGGAACAGCGACTGATTGTTTCTTTCCACACAGAAGGGAAAGCCACTTCTCAAGTACCTCAAGTTTTTCTGGCCACTGTACAAATTGTTCCTGAGTATGGAGAGTTTCCAAAATACCTAATTAGCAACTCAGTACAAACATTTCTTTGCATTAGCTAATGATCCGACTACACTTGTAAGCAAACAGTACCAACATATCTAATCAATGCAGAAAACTCAACAGAATGCCTATTAAACATCTGGATGTAATTTTCTAGTTAGACTTCGAACAAAATGAAAACATATGCAGGTTTCTTTGATCTATGCCTCAACAAAGAAACTGTCGATAAAAAAAACACACTGGCCAGTCAATGTGTCATTTTCATAAAGCCTAGTAATTTCTCTTCAAATGTTTCCAGTTTAATTTTGTTGGTTTCCTGCAATTCCTGATTTTACCATATTGTGTGAAACCACAAGGGATTCTTTGGATCTGATTTTATTTGAGGTTTTAATGTTGCACAATCTGCTACTGGCTTTTTTTTTTCTTAATTCAACTCGGGGGATTTTTAAGGGTGAAAGAATGGGGGATGGGGATTCAGTCATGATGGCAAAATGACCTCGTGCAACTTTTTGAACACTCTTGCCTAGAAGGAAAGCTACTAATTAAAAAGAAATCAAATTACAAAGAGGGTATTCAATGGCTATTAGCCAAAAGATAGTGAATAATTAGAAATGTAATTGCTTTAACCTTTGTTAAACCTTGCACTTCATAAATAATATTTTAAAAGTGATATTGTTTTACATACTCTCACAATAATTATTACTCTTGCAACTGGATAGGTAGGGACTACTATACCATATGCACTATATGACTCAAATACCGATTTATTTTTTCCTCCTGTGCCATCCTGACATTAAAAAACCCTCCAGCCTCCACAACAGAACAACTCTCTCTTACCTCCATGTATATATATATAATTTTTTAAAATTTTATCTTTCTGTTGAAAATGCAATGATCTCTCGATCTAGAATTTGGAAATCATAAAATGTACTGAATCCTGTAATGCTTCCTCCACTGATTTGCACTCACTACATAGGCATAACAGGGGGATAAATACCAATTTTTCTAAAATGTTTCTTGACCATCTGCAGCAAACTCCCAGTGATTAATATAATCAACATATTTATTACATATGCCAGTTTATGGGAAGTAAAAAAATGTTGCTTGTGAACAGTGCTGTTAACAGTACGGGAAAAAATATAAACATTATGGTAAACATCATACAATATATGATTTCCCTACAGAACAGATGCTACATCTGAAACCCTTTCAGTGTATTCAAACTATATTTTGGACCCAGTGTTGCTTTTTTTTGACTAAAAGCTCCAGCTGCTTGCAATGAGAGTTTTCAGTACACACTCAATTGCATGATTATACTCTCTGCTCTACAAGGTACAAACACTACTTTAAAATACTTAAAATGAGAAACTCAGACAGCACAGTTAAATGAATTGCCAAATAGAAATAGCTTGGGGGGGGGCGGGTGTTAATAATGAAGGCAATATTACTATTGTATTTTTAAAAGAAAGGACAAAGGTCTAACAATTATTTTTAATCCATCTTGAGAACTGTGCGGTATGGATGAGAATTGTGTATGTGCAGTATTACGGCATAACAATCTGGTACAAAACACTACCCTGAGCTGAATACAGCTCTTTACAACATTCTTAGCCATGTATCGAATCTCTCATTCAGTGGTACAGTGAGTATTGCCCTGGAATGAGTACATTCCGTTCTCTGTGATCAATACAGACTTGTATCCATCTAACAAAAAGTATGCTCTTATGTTTTAATCAGCCAGCTGTGATGCATTATAAATTAGTTAAATATCAGATCATGTTGGCTACTCTGCATACTACAAATGTCAGTGACTCTCATTTGAAAAAAAAAAAAACACTCACACTGTTTTACCTTGCTTATAACAGAGAATACTCAAAATTCCTTTAAGTGTCTGATTCCAGAATCTAAGTAGATTTGACGTACTTGTTAAAAAAAAATAAATCAGGAAAATAGAGCTTTTCTATGTATGCTGAAACATGCCTTGGACATTTAATGATGATAAACAAAAGTTATAAGCCATTTCAAGTTTTATATAGGTGAGCAATTAAAAAAAATACTTTTAGGTTCCATTGAACATATGACATTGTTTGAATGTCATATCAGTTAGTATCTCATTAACAACTTATGCCAGCAGATTAAGTAAAGTACGGTCAAACTTACACAAATGCTACGTTACTAAAGACTCCATACACTCACAAACTGTATATTAGTAGCTTGTATTTTTATGGCATTTTTCATATGAAAATACGAGTATTTTAGAAGCATTAATTAATTAAGGTTTTCAATGCCATAAGCAGAGCAATGAGCTGGTTCATCCAAGACAAGAGCTGGGAACAGAATGCAGGAATACTAGCCTTTCTTTAGGTATGCAGAACACCACTGAAGTTTACATTCCCATCCTGGGAACAATAATCTACTGTTGAAGACATTTTTCCTGATCTCTTAAATAATATTATAAATCCTCATGTTTATTCATGTGTTCACAATAATGGATGCACATATATGTGTTAAATATTGATACAAACACACATATACATATGCAAAGGCACAGAAACCTATATACATATATATCTAATGCATATGCATTACATGTGTACATACATATACACAGAAACATATACACGTCTTTCTGCAGTGTCAAAACTCTGCAGCCCTGGCATGAAGTCCAAACTTCATGGCAAAAAACTTCAGGGAGTTTCATTATCTGTGCAAAACTAGGAAAAATATATGTTTTTCCTGGTATGGAAATCAGTGTTTTGAACCATAGAATCATAGAATCATTAGGATTGGAAGGGAGCCAAAAGATCATATAGTCCAACCCGCCTGCCACAGTAGGATCACCTAGACCAAGCTGCGCAGGAACAGATACAGGCAGGTCTCGAACATCCCCAGAGAAGGAGACTCCACACCCCCCCTGGGCAGCCTGTTCCAAGACTCCATTACCCTCACTGTGAAGAATTTCCTTCTCATATTTATACGGAACCTCGTATGTTCCACCTCGCACCCATTGCCCCTTGTACTGCCACCAGATGACCTTGAGAAGAGCCTGGCTCCATCCTCCTGACACCCACCCCTCACATATTTCTACACATTCATGAGGTTACCCCTCAGCCTCATCTTCCCCAAGCTAGAGACCCAGCTCCCTCAGCCTTTCCTCGTAAGGGACCTGTTCTACTTCCTTCATCATCTTCCTTGCTCTGCTCTGGACACCCTCCAGCAGCTCTGTGTCCTTCTGGAACTGAGAGGCCCAGAACTGGACACAATATTCCAGATGCAGCCTCACTAGTGCAAAGTAGAGGGGGGAGAAGAACCTCTCTCCATCTGCTAACCACCCCCTTTCTGATGCTGTTGACCCTCTTGGCCACAAAAGCACATGAGCAAAGTTGAATCTTGCAATATTAAAAATTTTGTATCAAATTTTAAACGGACTGCTCTTTCTTTAGGATACAAGATTATGCATAATACAGTTCCAAATATGTGTATTTAGTAAATGTTAAAATGGGACTTTAGGAAACACAAATTATAAAATTACCCCTGTGGTATGTGATACATTTTAAGGTCTCATTTTAGGTACTGCACAGGGATAATAATGGCATAGGAATGTCATAGCATAGCCTGTGTTTGAAGGAAATCTAGGAGATAACCTGGTTCCAACCCCCTGACATATATATGCAGGGACACCTCCCACTACACTGGACAACCCAGAGTTCCATTCAACCTGGCTTTGAACACTTCCAGAAAAGGGTCATGCACAGCTTCCCTGGACAGCCTGTTCCAGTGCCTCACCACCCTCACAGCGAGGAATTTCATCCTCAGATTTAACCTTTTCTAGCCTGAAGCCATTCCCCATTGCCCTATCACTGGAGTCCCTCACGAAAATTCCCTCTCCGGCTTTCCCGTAGGCCATTTCCAGGCATTAGGGTTTCTACTTCGCCCTGCAAGCTGTGTCACCACTTGTCATGTCAGCAGTCACACACTGTGGGATTCGTCTGACCCCCACCTAACTCAGCTGGGCCTACAAATCACTTGCAACAGCCAAGTCCTCCGCAGCTACCCTCTAAAAAAAGCCGCTGTTCCCCAAAGAACAACGCCCGTCCCAGCAAAAGGTCACTCCGACCAACACGCTGGCGGCTGCGCTTGAGAGACGCGAACAAAACTGCCAGCTTGGTCCTTCTTTACAGCTCGTTCCGCGCAGCCAAGGACGCCACGGGCCGCTGCCACCCGCAGCCACCGCACCCTTCACAAACGTTGCAGGCGCGACCTAAGGCTGAGGGTGCGCGCAGGCGCAGTACGCGCGTCTAGCCAGCAGCCCCCACCCCTCATTGCCCCACCACTCGAAACTCGGGATCCCCACGTTACTTTGATTGACAGCTCAGCCTCTCCACTCTCCTTCCTACCATCTCGCCTCCCCGCAGCTTCCCATTGGTCAGCTCTGATCGCTCTTGCTCGCTCCGCGAGGAACACATCCCAGCGAAAGGCTGAGAAGCGAACGGAGCTCAGGCTCTTGCTATTGGTCCGCTGGACTGGGGCGCGTCACGTCCCCACGTTGGTGTTGGTGCTTACGATTGGACAGAGGGCCCCCCCCCCACCTCGGGCAGCGGCGGCGGCGGCGGCGGCGGGGTGGGCGGGGCCGGGCAGCCAGNTGTCGAGGGGCGGCGAGAAGTGGTGGGGTGGCGCGGAGGAGCGGGAGGATGCTGCGGATCCTGTTGGTGCTGTGGCGGACACGGCCGCAATGCACCGCGCTCGGGGGTTTCTGGTGAAACGCACTTCCCTGATGTGCGATCGCCCGGAGGAGGTTGCAGCAGTGCCATTGTACTAAGGAGCTTCCCGTCTGATTTACCCCCGATCCGGACGCTTTTGGGGTTGTTTTTTTTTCTTGGTTTTATTTTTTTTTTTTCTCCTTTCTTTATCCTTCTCCCCATCCCTTGACGGGGCGGGCGGATTGGCCGGTCGGGCCAGCGGGCATTTCGAGGGGTTTCGTTTTTCTTTTGTCCCAACTAACGGAAGAGTCTCTGCTGTGTGTGTGGTTCCCCCTCCTCTGCCCTCCCGCGTTTCCTGCATGTGCTACTGGAGCTGCTCCGATCGGGACCGGCTGTGCAGAGCCTCCCCCCGCAGTCTTCCTCCTTCTCTCGCCTTTCTNGTACCGTCCCGCTGAGTTGTCCGCGCAGCTCACTGCCCCCGGCCAGCGCGGAGGTAGGAGAGCGGCACGGCACCCTGACCGCTCGTGTTTGGATTTTTCATCCAGGGAGAACTTTGTCGAGGGGCGGCGAGAAGTGGTGGGGCGGCGCGGAGGAGCGGGAGGATGCTGCGGATCCTGTTGGTGCTGTGGCGGACACGGCCGCAATGCACCGCGCTCGGGGGTTTCTGGTGAAACGCACTTCCCTGATGTGCGATCGCCCGGAGGAGGTTGCAGCAGTGCCATTGTACTAAGGAGCTTCCCGTCTGATTTACCCCCGATCCGGACGCTTTTGGGGTTGTTTTTTTT
>VZRI01007702.1:16345-35632 GCA_013397515.1 Upupa epops
TTTTTTTTTTTTTTTTGTTTTTTTTTTTTTTTTTTCTCCTTTCTTTATCCTTCTCCCCATCCCTTGACGGGGCGGGCGGATTGGCCGGTCGGGCCAGCGGGCATTTCGAGGGGTTTCGTTTTTCTTTTGTCCCAACTAACGGAAGAGTCTCTGCTGTGTGTGTGGTTCCCCCTCCTCTGCCCTCCCGCGTTTCCTGCATGTGCTACTGGAGCTGCTCCGATCGGGACCGGCTGTGCAGAGCCTCCCCCCGCAGTCTTCCTCCTTCTCTCGCCTTTCTCCCTTGTTTGTCGCTTCGTCTCTTGCCGATGACCTGGCCTCTCCACCGACGCGCGGGAGCAGTGCGGCCCTCTCTGGAGACTTACTCTCGCCCCCACGGCTTGCGACCCTCCCGCCGTTGACACCGCGTCCTGCTTCATCTGGTTGGGTTTTCTCCTGTTGGCCAGAGACACAAGTGGGGAGGGGAGTCGCCTCCCTGCCTGGGGTTTTCGACCTTAAAATTGCATCGGCAACTTGCAAGCCCGAAAACGGACTGCTCGCTCCCGTGGCGAAACGGCTGCGGCCCTCCCCTGCACTTCCCCGCTGAGTCTTGTCCCGGCGCGCCCAGGCACTCCCGAGAGCTCCCCGACGAAAGAGCACCGAGCGGCGGCGTCCGTCCCTATCGCGGCCTCTCCGCCCCCTCGGGCAACCCCAGCGCGCCCAGAACAGCAGCAGTAACAAAGGCCGCGACGACCGGAGGATGTCCCCGCCGCGAGGACACTGAGTTGCGCCTCGACCCGCTCCCGCTCGCCGCGACGGAGGGAAGGCGGCCTTTTGAGTGTCGCCGCTCTTGACCCCCTCGACGCCCCAGTTGTAAAGCCGGGAGAGGGCGGGGGGCTCTCGCCGCGAAAGACAAGCTGCGAGGGAGCCCCGCCGCGGCCGTAGCCATGTTCCCGCAGAGCCGGCACCCTGTGAGTACGGACCGGGACGCCGTTCCGCGCGCGGGTGGAAGCTGTCTCGCTGTGGTACTCCTCCGGCTCCCTGTCCAGTCGAGGGGGAACGGGCGCCCGCCCAAGTTCGTCCCCTCCTGGGAGAATCGGCGGCGCATCCCGCCCTCCAGCCTCTTTTCCTTCCTGGGCAATTTATTAGAATGGGGAATTAGGGCGGGGGGTCGCCGCTGAGCAGGGCGACATCTCTCCACACCTCGCCCCAACGAACACGCTGCCCGTCCTCCAGCGACGGGGGTCGGCGGGGAGGAGCCGGCACGCCCCGCTCTCCTGTTAGACGACAGAAACGGTAGCGGGTGGGCCGGGACTGAGCGGGTCCGAGGGCGCGGAGAACCCAGCTTCCCGCATATGAGGGCCGGGAAGGGGAGGAAGAAGACCCACGGGGTGGGTGGGGTTCTCCTTCCATTACAGCCTCACTCCATGCTTGCCTCCCGCTGGTCCGGCGGGCATCGCCGCTCTGGCCATCTCGGGGCCGCCGCACCGTGTCTGAATGTGTCTCTCTTTCCCGTGGTGGTCGGTACCGCGCCAGACTCCGCATCAGGCTGCGGGCCAGCCTTTCAAATTCACCATCCCGGAGTCGCTGGACCGCATCAAGGAAGAGTTTCAGTTCCTCCAGGCGCAGTATCACAGGTGAGTGGTGGCTGGCGGGTGGTCCCGGGGCCGTGGCCGCATGCGGGGTCTTGCACGGATCGGACGCGACCAGGCGGTGGCGCGCGGCGTTATGACTGAGCTCCGCGGCGGGACCAGCAGCACCGGCAACGGTGCGGCGAAGGGTTTGGGGAGAGGAACCCCGGACGAAGATCGGGGTGCCCGGCGCTCTCGTGGAGCCCTAACCACCGTGCTTCCGTCTTCCCGGTGAGCATCTGCGGAAGAGCGGTAATGCAGACGGTGGAGCTGTTCGACCCTTGTGTTCCTTAAAAATTGTAGAAGTTGTAAGGAACTTCTGGAGATCAGTCCAATCTCGTAGCTACAGCAGGATCTCACAGAGATCTTACAGGAATATATACAGGTGGGTTTTGCTTGTCTCCAGAGAAGGAGGCTCCAAAACCTGCCTAGGCAGCTTATTACAGGGTTCTTGTTATCCACACCATGAAAAAGTTTTCCCTTATGCTTAAAGGAACCTCCTATGTTCTAGCTTGTTCCCATTGCCCCTTGTCTTATTGCTGGCCACCATCGAGAAAAGCCTAGTCCCACCCTCCTGAGTACCCTTTGTTTACAATCATTAGATGGAAGACTTATTTAGTTTATTTTAAATATAATGAGAGAAGACCTGTGCTAATTCTGTGCACAGAGCATTAAGGGGACAAAATACTATGTTCACTCATTTCTGTGTTGCATTAACACAGGGATTAATAAAGTACCAATGTGCTGTGCTTAAAGACCCCAGGACTGTTAAAGCATGCAACTGCCAGAGTGCTAACTGGAGTCATAGATGCGCTGAAGCTGTGGCATGCATTTCTGATTGCTGTGCTGTCCTTCATAGTGTTTCTATAGCGATTTATAGGTCTTTGATAGTGCAATTCCTGTTAATTTTTTTGTTAAATGCACCTACAAGATATGGATAGGTGTGAAAGCTTTGCAGTTTTCCAGTTTAGAAGTTACTTGGATTTGATTAGTCTACCTCTTCCTTAACTGTGATGCAGTAGTCTTAGTTAACTAAAAATGGTTAACTTAGTTAAGCCATTTATTAGTTTGAAAATGCAGTGTAAACAACAAACAACTTGCAAGCAAATGATAGTTACTGATTTTCAAGCTGTGGGCAAGGTGATGCTAGCTGGAATAAAAAATGTTACACGTACTGTAATAGTAATTGTACATCTCAGTGCTGTTACTTAGTAATAATAGATGTAGAGGTAGTGCATAAAGAAATATCTGTAATTTATTGTTCAGAGGGACTTTGGAGAAATTTGGATCTTGTTGTAGCTTGAAAGTTACTTGGGAGCAGTTCTTTGTCAAGACATGAAGACTGGGTTATGTTTGGGTCTCATACAGCACCCGTCAAATACCTTTTAGATTGCGTGTCCAGCTTTTGTCTTTAAAGTATGAATTAAGTCTTTTTGTCTGGATTTATGTGTTAGTTTACGAGATACTTTTTTTAATTAGCTGCTTCTGTCAGAATACAAATAAAGTGGGTAGATGTCAAAACAAATGACTTAACAGTTACATAGAAGTGTGATCTATTTTGTAGCCTTAAACTGGAATGTGAGAAACTGGCAAGTGAAAAGACAGAAATGCAGAGACACTATGTGATGGTAAGTGTACTTGTTTTTTCTTATTTTTTTCTTCAGTAAATTTCTCCTAATAAGACAGCATAAGAGTATAATGTATACTCCTTTACTTGCAGTATTATGAAATGTCGTATGGATTAAACATTGAAATGCACAAACAGGTAAGACATTTTGTTTTCTAAACCTCAAAATCGGTAATCTGTCTTAAATGGAGCAGTTTTGTTTGTTTGGATGACTGTATTATGTGCCTGAATCAATAGACTGGTTTGTAGCTATGATTGGTAAACCTCTGCTTATCTACTGTCAGATGAGGCATAGATTAGACTGAGCAGCAAGGCTTTCTTGGGTTTGGTCCTGGAAGGCATTGTCAAAAATAAGAAAGATCCTGTGTCTGTCCTTTAAAAAAAATACAGTTCAGTGCTTTATGTGATTTTCTTTTGTTAGTGGTAGAAACTTTGTAGAACTGGTCTTATGTGTGTGTAGCATATGTAGTGGTACTTGCTCAAATCCTTGCCATTTAAAGGTATGAAAAGATTAGTGACTTGGAAAGCTCTAGTTATGACTATGAGTTTGCAAGTTCCCATAAAATTCACACTTAGGGCCACTATAATGGTGAATAAAAAGGGTATTGAACTGGAACAGGGCACAAAGAACCTCATAAGAGAAGAAAAGCTAAATGATTGCTCAGCCCAGAGGACCCTCAATTGAGTAGTCATTGTCTGCCAAATAAAGCATTAATGACAGGGTGTAAGTATTCTGTAGATATGCTGACATTCACTTTTTCATCAAGATGCTGGTACAATAAGTCTTTTAGAAATCGATGGCCTCTTAAAAAAAATTATCATTAGATGAAGTTGCACAGTTGGACACATTTCAAAGTTCGACAATACAATTCTTTCTTGATGTGTATGTGCTGTTTCTCCTAAAACTCTTGTTTCATTAAATTAAAGAGCATGGCTGACTGGCTAGGGCACAGTGAAGAAATTGATTAGTTCAGGCTTTGGATCTTCAGTATATTCAAAGACTTCCATTAAAGAAGTGAATTGCAGAGCTGAATTTTGCTTTTGTAACTGAGCTCTTTTGATATTTTTTTTTGTTTTATTTTCCCCTAAAAATACTATATTTAATAAGATACATGGCAGTAGCCTTCTGTCTGCACAGCTAGTTATGTATTGTCTTGATTTTTAGAGGTACACTTGCTTGAATCCAGACTGCTGGTAAAAGGAGAATTATGATGACCTTGTTTTTTTAAATTAATGCAGCAAATAGATGGAAAAACTAGAGCAGTGTTTGATACAGTTCTGTACTCTAGTTGCGTTAGTTTTCTTGTGTTTTAGAAGGTCAGTTTTTCCAGGCTTTGATATATAGTTTTTTTTTTCAGATTTTTTCTTCTAAACAACTCTTTTGGCATACTTTAATGTGTGAGGAAACTAACATTTGCTTAGGAGTCTCATTTGGTGTAAAGTGGATGTTGTTTTCAGAAGGTCTTTGAAGAGAATGTGTGACTTCAGTAAATGCACTAGGAATTTAACTTGAGACAGTAACAGTTAAGCCCACAAGAATAAAGAGTGTCAGAATCAAGGTTTCCACTTTGACCTTAACATCTCTGTATTGTAAGGTTTGCTGTTCTGTATGTGTGGCAACTATAATTACATACCCAGTAGGCAGTGATACTTTGGAAGCTTTTAAGATTTATGACAGAGCATTATACTTATGTTGGTTCTAGCTGGGGGGAGTAAAGCACATTTGCTCTTTGTATGCTGTTAAGAGAAAAAAGCTTTTGAAGGCATATGAGACTCAGATACCATGCATTTACCTGTTAAGGAATTCTAGTTTCCGATACAAGTGTCACCTTCATTTTAAAAACACTTGATTTATATGCCTGCAATGAGGATGCCAAATGATGTTAGTTTAGTATGTAGGTGGTCTTATATTACATGAAACAAAAAACCTAGCAATTACATTATTCTGAATTTCCATTGTTAACAGTAAGTTCTGAGGAGGCCTTTGGCAGATAGTAATCATAATTCATATTAAAAATGGTGACGTGTACCCCAAGGGTGTAGCCAGGCTCAAATTGATGCTTTTTGCTGGCTGATCACCAGCATGGCCTAAGTGCTCATTATGCTGTAGAGAGGGCCTTTGGAGCTCTCATTACATTTGACAGGAATTCTCTCTAGGGGGAAACTGGGCATTAGCTAGACTCCTGACAGCCTGAAATTATTCTTGCTTTATGGCTTATAACCAAGTGCTAGCAAGGCATCATCAGGGGACACAAAAAAATTGTCACTTCTGACAACATCTTTGTTACTGAAAAATGCAGCGATGGGGAAAGTTTCTGCCGAACAAGCTTTAATGTTTTTTAAGTCCTGCCTCTTACTTGGATGCTACACTTCTGTGTGAGTGCTTGGGTTGCTGACTGAAAAACAAACAAAAAAAAATGACTGCAGCAGTGTTTTCTTTATGCAGTCTGATGCATACATCACAGTTAAGGTAGACTCACTTTGATAAAATAAGGTAGTTGCAGTTTGCCTGCATATGGAAAGATGGAATTGTTGTACTGATACAGTTGCATCAGCAGTTACCTCTTCATTTAATTTGGTGGTCTATTATAATTCAATTTACAACAGAATCAGGCCTTTAATATTGCTTTAATATAATGGAAGTGAACTTCACATTCACAAACAGCTGCAGAGCCTTCCACTTGAATATGTTGCATTTGAGTCCAGGAATGGCCATGGTAAGGCTTTCTTCACAACTTTGTAGTGCTTATTTGCGTAATTGTGTGTGTAAATAATGGTGATGCAGCTGCATTTCAACATACTGACTGAACAGTCAGGAAGTAGTATTTTTGGAATCTGTGTGGCTGGTTTGTGTGGAGTTTCTTATTCATGTGTGGGTTTATTCTTTATTTTAAAAAATAATTTCATAGCTATGTTCTTATGACTCCACATATCCTCTTACACTGTTTGTACAGCAGTTATTTTAAGACAAGTAGTTAGTATGATTTGCATACTTCAAACAGAAGCAAGCACTTGAGAATTTGTTTGGGATATATGCACTTAATTTACACACAGATTTAATGTGTCGGAGACAGAATGAATAAGGATGTTTAGTGTTGTCTTTAAATATCTTTTCTGTGTTATGCTATCCAGGTCACATATTCCTCACTGTGACATCTGTGGCCAGCAAAGCGGATGCATCAATTGCTAGAGCCAAGATGAAGCAGATGCATCAACTGCTAGAGCCAAGATGGGCAGTTGGTTGGGCGTTAAAAATCCGCTGTACTTAGAGGGTTGCTGCCCTTGGCTATTAGGCCAGTGCCTCTTTATTTTCACCAGCTCTGTCATCTTATGTCATAAATCAGAAGATAAGGGATCATGTGTGTTTAATGCTTAGGTTGTTTAAGTGCAAGATTAGCTTTTTTTTCCAGTGGCAGGCAGCCAAAAAAAGAAAGTTCATCACTGCTGAACCAACTGACAGTCTGTATAAACTACTACAGTATGTGGGTTTCTCTTCAATTTGGGTGGCTTATTGTGGTCTTTGTGACCTGCCTGAAGTCAGACCCATCATTTAGTACCTCTCCTCTTGTAGAAAAGTATACAAACTCCCAAACTGCTCCGTTAACCACTTTTACAAGACTAATTTACCCTGGATGGCTTTATGTAATAATTTCTAGTACTCTACAAGAAAGGACAGAATTTTCTACTGATACCTCTTCAGGAGTGGGTTAAATAGAAGGTTAAATAGTGGGTTAATTAGGAACCTGGTTACCTCTCTGCAGATCCCAGTTAGGATGGCTGTGCTGTTGAAAGTGATTTAAAGATAAATTCTACTCTTTCCTACTTGTATACTAATTATTGGAATGAAAAGCTTGGTTTATAGTAAAGGTTCCAGTAATGTCCAGTACATGTTTCAGGATCATTTTACAGTTGGCACTGCCAGATGAGGCATACAAAACTTGTTTTTATTTAAAAGGTGAAATTGTAAGGTTGATTAGGACATCATATTTTTCATTCAATAAATGGTAATTATTTTACAAATACTTGCTTTCTACATGGGTACAGTTATATTGCAAATTCAGCAAATTTAGCTACAACTATAATTACCTGTTAGAACAGAGAAAAAAGGTAATGACCCCCAGCTTTCTTGACTTTTGAACCACATTCAAGCTTGAGGTCAGTATTACTGTGGAGTAGTTCTGTGACAGATTTAGGGCGCTATGTGAAATAGGTCTCCATGTGTTTTTTAGGTAACTCTAGGTACTATCTGAGAATATGGTTAACACAATAAATGGTACTTCATCTGAAAGTTTATTACAGTGTAGATGTGTACATATGTTAAATACTGCCTGATTATCTTGCATTTTAGACTTGGTCCACCATATCTCAGGTTCCGCACGGAACAGTGGAGGGAAAGAGGAAATGCATTCCCACCAGCTACATTGTTCAACTCAGCTTGCATTGCTGGAACCTAGGTTACCCAATATTTGTTGATGTACTTTATGGATTGGTTCAAGTGTGTGTGAAAACAAAATGAAAAACAACCAAAAAAACCTTGGGGTTTTTTTTTTGTGTGGGGAGAAGGATTGATACTCTGTGAATGTGCAGTACCTTTTTGGGGCTAATCCCTCTTTCAGCCAATTGTTATACCAGATCAAGCTGAGCATTTGAATTGGTGTTCCTCTCACCCTACTCCTGGACTTAAGTATATCTAGCAAAGTGATAAAACTGCCTTGTGTCTCCTGTGTAAAATGAAAGATAGGATCTCGTAGGTTTGGTAGTAGATCACCACTGCCATACAGTAAAATCCTTTAAAAACAATTTCAGTTCTTATCAGAAGACTGCATAGTGCGCTATTTTAAAAATAGTAACAGCTTAAAGTGTAGGTCATGAGGTTATATATTTCTACTTGAGTTAAGATTTAGGGATACCTAATAGCAGTTACAACAAACACCACCGTTTCTGTACTCTGCATCACACTTCTTAGTTGGATTATGAATGGAGCTGTTTAAGAAATAGTAGTTGCTCACTTAGTTCCTTTCAGAAGGGCAAATAACTACAGCTGATAGGGAGAATTTCCAGTGTTTCAGCATGTATTTGTCAAAAATGGCTGGTTTAAGAGATCAATCCATACGATTACTCATAAGTCATAGCCTTAAAGTAGTTGCAGGTTGGTCTTATGTTTAACCTGAACTTGCAGCCTATGATTTTGCGAGTATGAAATCCATTTTAAGTATTTTGTAGAGGGTAATCTCTGGGTAACACTTTCCAGTGTTTTGATGCACCTACTTTGTCAAGAATGTGTTCCTTCACTAAGTGGGACTTCCACCTTTTTGCACTTACGACCATTGCCTGCATTTTGTTATAATGCTGTGACACCTCTAACAATAGTCTCCACAATCCTCTCTGACTGCGATTTGATCTCTTGCACCATTAGTCCTCCTATTGAAACTAAACAAATTCCTAGTATGTTTTGTCCACCGATTGCCTGATCATCTTACTTGTGTAACTTAGTCACTTGCTCCACTGTGGCATCTCTCTTGTCAGACAAGGAGAAAAATTTATTTTAATCATCTGTCTGGTTACAGTAGCACTGTTGCATCCTATTACGAGGTGTAAACCTCAGCACAAAGGGATAGGGAGAGCAGGATGTATTTTCCAAACTCGAAGAGGAAGAATTTAATGTCCAGGTGACTTATCAAGACAGTCACACGACTATGGGACGGATCTATCAAAGAAAGCTGAGTGAGCATGTAGAGAAGCTTGCCATGCCACTCTCCCTCATTTATCAACAGTCCTGGCTGACTGGGAAAGTACCAGTGCACAGAAGAGTAGTAAATGTGATGCACATCTACAACAAGAAGAGGGAAGATTGAGGGAAGGCCTGTCAGTCTGACACTGTTGTTTGTAAAGCTTATGGAGCATATCATCTTGAGTGCTTTCACTTGGCATGTACAGCCAGGGCATCAAGGCCAGCCAGCATGGGTTTATAAAAGGTAGGTCTTGCTTGATCAACCTGATCTTCTGTGACCAGACGACCTGTCAAGTGGATGAGGGAAGGGCTGTGGATATTGTTTTCCTAGACTTAGTAAAGCATTTAACATAGTCTCCCATAGCATTCCAGAGAAATTGGAGACTCATGGCTTAGACAGGTGGGCTTTGCTGGATAAAAAACTAGCTGGATGGACAAGCCCGAAGAGTTGTGCTGAATGGAGTTAATGAAGTTGGCAGCTGTTAACAAATAGTGTTCCCCCGAGTTCAGTACTGGGCCAGTCTTGTTTAATATCTTTGTGATCTGGATAAGGGGGTTTAGTGCACCCTCAGCAAGTTTGTAGATGCCACCAAATGGGTGGATATCTTCTGTATTTGGGAGTTGGAAAGCTCTGCAGCGGAACATGGATGGATGGATGGGCTGAGATGTCTTGTTAAACCTCATGCAGTACCAAGGCCAGGTCCTACACTTTCATCTCAACAACTCCATACAGTGCTATAGTCTTGGGGAAGAGTGGCTAGAGAATTGCTTGGTGGAATATGAACTGCAGGTGTTGATTTGACAGCCAGCAGTGTCCAAAGAAAGCCAGTGGCATCCTGGGCTGTATCAGAGACACAGTGGTCAGCAGAACAAGAGAAGTAATCATCCCCCTGTACTTGTCTGTAATGAGGCCTCATTTTGTGTACTGTGTTCAGTTTTGGGCAACCTAATGCAAGAAGGACATTGAAGTGCTGAAATGTCCAAAGAAGAGCAATGATGCTAGTGAAAGGCCTGGTGGACAGGCCTTATGAGGAAAAGTTGAGGGGACTGTGGTTGTTTAGTCTGGAGAAAAAGGTTGAGGGGATGCCTTATTTCTCTCTATGACTACCTGAGAAGAGGATGTAGAGATGTGGTAATTTTCTCCCAAGTCACTACCAATAGGGCAAGAGGAAATGCCATCAAGTTGCATCAGGGGAAATTTAAATAAGACATTAGGAAAAATCAGAAAAGAGGTCTTCACTGCAAGAGTGGTCAAGCATTGGAACAGGCTGCCCAGGGGCCTAGTGGAGTCACTGTCACTGAAGGTGTTCAGAAAATGTATAGATCTGGCACTTCAAAGCATGGTTTAGTGGCCATGGTTGCACTGGATTGATGGTTGGACTTGGTGATCTCAGAGGTCTCTTCCAACCTTAATGATTCTATGAGTGGTGTGGGTTGGCTGTGTAGTCATCTTTTCTTTTGTGATAGCCATGCCACCTTCTGCAAAACTACTTTCCAATTTGCTTCCATCCTGACTGCACTGTTGTGGGGATATGGTTGTCCCAGGTGTAAGACAAAAGCCTTTGTTTGCTTTGACTTTGTTTGCTTCTTTTTTAATTGATAGCACATAATTCTCAGAGCTGGCAAATGATTGATGTTTAGCAGCTTTTTGAACACACTGAACACTTTGTACCTGTATTCTATTGTGCTGTCTCCTTTTCAGGTTGGGCAGTCCTGACCTATGCATTGTGTAGCTTCCTTTGATCACCTTCCTTGCTTTTACTTCAATCTTGTTCACTTTTAACTTAGACTGTTGAAATATGGGGACTAGAGCTATATGCAGTACTTAGGGTACAAGTGAACCCAAGTTTTGTATTACCACATACATAAAAACATCTAGAAAACATTTTCTTCTTTTTAATATGATTTCTCTCTCTTCTTTGGTAAAGTTTGATACCTGACTTCTTCTGTCATGAAGCAATGAAGTGCTGGCCATTATTTTGCGTTGAAGCTAGGAATAGTTACTGCCAGTGTGCATGAGTTTTGTTTATATACAGCATTTTTCATTGCCCACTTAGACTTGTAAAGTCTCTTTGCAGTTCTTCAGTAATTGGGGGAGATATTGCAGTCTGAACAATAAAATAATTGCCAACCACAAAATATGAAGTCTTTGTTGTGCAAGGTCAATATTGCAACTTACCTGGACATATTTTATTCTAGGTGATCTGAGGAAGTAATATTTTTGGCTGTATAATAATAAAACCAGAAAACTGAGGTTAGTTTGTATTTTGGTGTAAGGACTTTTTTGTTTGTTCTCTTCTAGTAGCATGTATGTTTTTGGGTTTTTTCCCTGCTTTTCTTTCTTTTTTTCCCCAAAGCTTTTTCATGTTCCTGTAAACAGTTGGTCAAAGCAACTTGTAAGGTGACCAGTCAGTGCATTGACAGGAACAGACACAATAGAAAACTGCATTAGGAGGCAAGCCGTTGGGATTTGCAGTAAATACATTACAGAACACAAGTGAATTGCCGATACTGCATGTTTAGCAGTTTACAAGGGCACTGGTAGTATGGATTTTTGAATTAGAAAGGAAAGACTCTTCTTTGTGTTGGAACATCTAGTTGATGGCTGAGGATAAAATTGATTTAAAGAACAAAATGCTGCTGCCTGTATTTGTGCCATTTTAAAGGCTTCTATAGATTAGGAAGGAAAAAGATAGCTTTCAGTTTTGAAGAAGGGGAGCAAGAACAGTTGTGCTTCTTCAGCTGCATCTTAACTAGATATGAAGTCTGTGAGAAAACCTGCTTTTGTTAGGTGAAGACAAGGAAGGGATGTCTGAAACTGTGTGGGTTTTATGATCAGTTGAAATGTGCCTATTCATTTAATTATTCAGTGTTCTAAAAACCTGAAGCTGCTATGCTCTCTGCTTCATGATATGATCTCAACTTTTTAAAACGTGTAAGTTTGAATTAAATCCCTCACAGGGAAGGGATAAAAAACCCCGTTTCTTGAGAAAAATACCTAAGGCATCATTCTTTCATGGTGTTGCCACAGTAAAACAAAGTTGTTTTGTTTAAAAAAAATAAGCCCCAAATTCACACAAAATGAAAAACCTGACAAAACCAAAATTAAAACTTCTCTCTCTGTTCTTCATGTGTGAGTTTGGGTTTAAAGTAATCCTGATTTTCTGATTTTGTAACTGATAATAAACTGCTCAGATGGTACTTTGCAGACAGTTGTCTTTGGCTTCAAGTGATGGTCAGAAGTTGTCAGTTAAGCAAAACCAAGATGTTTTATTAGCAGTGCCGTTATGGTTTGAAAACCATGAGTTGTGCCTTTCTTCAGAGAAACACATCTGTGCTCTTCCCCCCCCATCCCCCTCCTAGTGGCTGCAGTGGTAGCCTCCTGCTGTGAGGGGCAGGGTTGCATCTGGGGAGCAGGGGAAGCACCGCTGTAAAGTGGGGGGCAACTTCCAGGGGACGTTGCTTTGTTTTTTTGGATTTATTTTTTTTTTCCCCATGGAACCGCAGCACCACTGGGTAGGAAGTGGAGCTGCCATCCTGCCCACTCCTACCCACCCGCCAGGCTTGCTCGTGCAGAGTCGGCCCCCGGCTCCCCATGAGCCAGCACTCTGAATGCAGCTAGCAATGTGAACACACACACATCCTTTCCCCCCACCCCCCAACAAGGGCTGGACTGTACCACCAGAGTGGCCACAGACTCCACTGCCAAGCCACAAGCAGAGCAGCGGAAGCTCTGCCTGCCCGCTGGGCACGATGCATGAGTGTAGCCCGAGCCATGCCAAACTGTTCTCTGCTGAGCTGTGCTGATGTGGCAAGCCAACAACACCACAAGCCTGGTCATTTTTGAAAAGACATCAGCTACAGCCCCTAGCCCCCCATGCTCACGCTGCCTGTAGCTGTGGAGGAGAGTGCTCGCTGCTACTGCTGCCTGCAGTCCCCTGTGGGCGCCATCTTGGCTTTGTTCTGATCATGGAGCAGAGAAGCTGTGTCACAGCTGCAAGTGAGAAACTGGGCAGTGTTTGAGTAAGCGGCCTTTGGCAGAATGTCAAGAGACAGGGTTTGAGGTGTGTGGTGATGCACCCAAGTGCTGCTACCACGTGAAGACCACGCTTGTCCTACCTGACATCTGCTGGCCATGCCATGTGACCCCCCTGAAGACCTTGGCAAAAGCAAGAAATGAGAGACCATGGATGGTTGGAGGGGCTCTCCATGATCAGCAGAGTCAGGAAGGAACCCTCTGCCTCAGGGTCCTTGTTTGTTGTCCTTTTCTGCCACAGGGACTCATCTCAAGCCGAAGACCGCTACATAATACTCTCCCGCTTTTCTTTGAGTGTGTGTAATGGTGCTGTGATGCAGTTTCTGTTCTGTTGGTTTCACTTGGGTGTGAGTTTAATAAAATCCTTTCTTTTCCCTCAAACTTGCTTCATTGCCTGATAAATTCCACCGGAGAGCTGGTTGGTGTGCTTAAGAGTGCTAGCACCAACTGAAAGGTCTGATTTAGGCCATTTTCAACCCCGGACAAAGACGTATGGGAAGCTTTTAGGTTTTTTTTTTTTAAACTGAAATGGGAACTGCAGAATCATAGCACTACTACTAACCTGATGCTGCCCAGTGTCCTTGCAGGATCGACTGAAGCAGTGTCATTGCTGATAGGTGCTTGTCCTATCTATTAGCAAATATTTAACGGTAGTGGCAACTCTAGATAAGCAGAGTGCTTTTATGTCCTTGCTGTTGAAGTGCTTCTTCAGTTACTACTTCAGTCTTTTGTGTTGCAGCCTCAGCTCTTTACTATACATCTTTTCACCCTGGATAAAGAAAGCAGGTCATTATCCTGCCTTGCAGAACCATTCTATATACATCTACAGCCTAATGTTCTTTCTCTGTATATTGTTGCCTAGCTGAAGTACAATGCCTGAAGTAAGTGCAGAACTCCAGGGAAGGAAATGCTGTGCGGAGTAGCATAGAGGGTTTACTTGGCATATGGCTCTCTGTGGTGGCAGGCTTTTTTGCAACAGCATGCTATTGACTTATATTCAACTTCTGATCCTCTGTGACAGAGAGATTCCTTCCTGGCCTATTATTTCCTTTTCTTTTATGTTCTTGTCTAGGCATGCTATGGTCCTTTATCCCTATTTATCCCTGTCCTTTTTCCTTTGTAGTTCATTTTTCTATCCGCTGCTAAGTGAGTTCTGAAGCTATTCTCCAGTGTATTCTGTCTTCTCAGCTTGAAGCTCCCTGCAAATTAAGGATTAGGGTAAATGAAGAGATCTTTATGCTTGTTAGTGGGAAATACTGAAAAATACCAGACCTATCATGCATGCAGGACTTCTTAATTTGCAGAAGAGGAGGATGTATTCATACATGGTTTAATCATCAAGCAGTTATTGTTCCCGTGAAGTTTTAGCTGGGTTGTGTTCCTCCTAATAATGGTAGAAGCGTTAGAGTCTTACTGAAGGTGTTAACATCATCTGCTTCTCTTAGGTGTATATGCATTTTCTGACATTGCACAATTCTTACTGGGGAAAAAGACTTGAGTTGGGATTTGTATTACTGTTTCACCGAGATATGTATGGGTATTAGGCTTTTTAATGACCCAAACTTAAGGAATAATAATTAAACCAGAGTGTCTTTGCTCCCTCGTTTGCTGTTTTCTGTTTGTTAGGCATAGTCCTTCCATAATTTCCTATCACCTCTGCAGGTTGAATGTGGTGTTCCCTAGCTGCACAGGCTTCACTAATGTGTTCTTTTTATTTCTTTAAGCCTAGTCAATTTGAAGATGTTTTCACATGGAATTCTGTGATCGATCTTTTCTTTTTAAGCTACAGTTGTTGACCTTGCATAATGAGCATGTCATATTATGTGGTTGGTAATAATTCTTCTGTAGTTAAGATGGATGGAAAAAAAAACATAGACTTCTGACCTTGCTGTCCTTTGGCTGTCTAACTGAGGGGATCACACTTTGTCTTTTTTTTTTAGCTGCTGCTTGCTATTGGTAAAGAGCTACAAATGTGTGTGCTTGTGCTGTACACATTCATACTGTCTCACATGACCTTGTTTCTCCTTCTTCTATGCTTTCCTGTTTACATGAAGTCGGTTAAGGTTTCCTTATTTTTTCTATCCCTTCTTCTTGCATTTGCAGATATATTGTCATCCTTGTCCTTAATATATGTCATAAGGAAAATGTCAGCTGTCCATAATGCCATTTTATCTCCTTCCTCTGTAACAGGGCTTATAAAGCTGATCTTGCCAGTTAGCATTCGCTTCTCTGGCTTTTTCTACTGGCTTTTTTATTCTTCCTTCCCGTCCATGTGATTATAAACTTTGCTGTGATTGCTGTTCTCAATCAAATTAATTTCTATTTAGACAGTGTGAGTCACTTCTTTTCTATTAGAATGTAATGTAGATGGGTTTTATTGCTAGTGCTTTCTATACTGTGTGCAATAGGATAGATGTCCGGATGTGTATGTGTGTATATTGTATTGTACATGCACAATAAAGTGGGGAATACTGTCATGTTCCCAAAGTTTAGTTGAACCCTTTTCCCCACAGTTTTAACAATTTTTTTCTGGATCTTGTGTGGCAGATAATTCTGTTAGTTGCTAACAACACTTGCCAGTACTCTTAACTTGTTATTTGTTTGTGAGTTACCTGATTTGTGAGGCACGTGAAGCATTGCTATGAACGCATTTTTAAGGCCTTAAATTGTTTTTTTGACTTAAGAGATTTATTTTTTTTTTAAACTGAGCTGTGAATATAGTAAGTTTTGTAAAATGGCAGAATTGCATTTAAGGTAAAAAAAATGCATGCGACTTACTTGCCAAGTTTAATTTGCTTCTAGAGTACCATAAGAGCACATGAGTACAGTCTTGTGGGAACAAGGGTCTGAATAGATAGCTTATTATTATACCGCCTCCCATAAAGCTTCTGCTCTCAGCTCAGTTCTTACACTTCAAGTTCCCCTGCTGTGTGGTGGATGTCTCCTGTGAGTCTGTTTAACTCACTGATGTTGTGGTCTACTAGACTGACTGTTTCCCTCCTCATAGAGATGCTTTCTGCTTGTCTAGTTAGTTGAGATGTCACACAAGTTCAAATGTCTTAAGTATGGTTAGAGGGAAGTGTGCCTTAGGAAGTAAAGGTGGCAAGTCTTTTGGATTGGAGTCAGGCTCTGACTTGCTCACTATCTCATGGAATCTAAATAAAATTGGCAACTGTGCTGAAAACCAACTTGAAAAATACAAAAGCTGTGCACTCCTTTAAATGCTTCTGTGTGTATTGAAGTTTAGCTTAGGCATGGAAACATCTGTAGAACTAAAATCTTGACAGATACTACTTACGTAGTTTAAAGTGCTTAAGCAAGATGGACTGAAGTTGAGTTAAAGGAGAAAGGTGATAAACTGTCGTGTTTAGCCTAGTTTAAGAAAGCATCTTGAAGTAGTGAAATTTTGTGAAAGGCTCACTAACATTCTGACAACAGCTTCCTTGTTACTAGTTGGCTTGGATTCAGCAGGATTTACAGCTGCAAATGAGATGGGCAGTTGTGTACAGTGGTTCACTGAGAGCTATATAACAGCTATTATAGAGAGCATTGAAAGCAGACATCTGAAATATATCTAGTCACTTTGCTTTACAGTTGAATGGAGTAGTAGATGTTTGGCAAGTGTAGCCATTGATTCTATCATACGTTGAGTATGTTTACATTTAACATGACCTTTCTACAATCTGACATTTAAGAATTCAGATAAGTATAGCTTATAACGGAATGGAAAAAAGCCCCGCCACACTGCTAATTTACTTTTGGAGACTAGGCATTCTGTAGCTTTATTATTCTGAGCCTTAATTCTGTTAATATTTCTGTTACCTCATCTCCTATTCCCATTTACAATATGGTGGTGCTTTGGTTTTTGTTTTCATAGCTAAAGATTCTTCATGTTACTTTTCTGGGGTCTTAATATCATCATCTTGTAAGTGGCTGACCTCAATTAAAAGGAATACTGTGAATATTGGACAGTGAGAAAGCTATATTTGTTAATTATGCGTGATGTTAAACTGACAGTTTGTACCCAAAATACAAAGACTGTTCCTGTTGTTAAAATGAACTCTACCCACTGCTGCTGGTTAGAATGAATTTCATGTATCTGGTGAGAATAAACCTTCCCACCTCTTCCTATTGGTCAGAATCTTAGTAATGATGGTGTTTATAATTTAAAATAGAGTGTGAACGCCAACTTCCAGTTTATCACAGAGTGGGTAATATGGCAGGAAAGGGGAGATGAATGTGACTACTTGTGTGAGTCTATTACTCTGGAGGCTTCTAAATTTCATTGGCTGCTGCAGCTCTAGCAGAATCATTTGATTTGAGAGCAATAGAAAGATAAGATATCCAATTACACAAATGATTTGCAGGGTTAGCCAACGTTGTCATGGAGATGTGAGTTGGAACAAATTAAATTTTAAGCAATAAAGTAATCTTAAAACATGTATAGGAGCAAGAAAATTTGGCAGTAGCACTTACCTGAATTGAATCTTTGTTTGATATGCTATCTGGCTTTGGTATACCGTGGAGACCTTCACTTTTAAATGGGATGTTGCCTTATTTTTTATTTTTAGCATGTTGCTTTTAAGTGTGTTGCTTGCTTGGCATGGATTCAGTGATGCATGAACAGCTAAGTTCATAGAGTGCTAGCTCTAAATATGCTAAAGGCTTATGTTGTTAAGTTTTGAGATTTAATTAAATCTCAAATATCCTCTGCCCCCCCATTCCAAGCAACAGGTTTTTTTAACTGCTTGGGTCTTTCTGTAGCAAAGTTCTAAAAAAAGTGTAATTCTGCTTGACAGGTAAAAATGCTAAATGAGTATTATACTTCAGCTCAAGACTTGGTTACATACATGCAGTTTCTGGCTGAAGGACTTTTAAAATGTAGTATTTAACTGAGTTCTGGCTTACAGTAGGGATTGAAAAAATGGTCAAGCATGTATCATAATGAGAGTTTTTGTCCACATCTGTTAAGCAGATATAAATGAAAATTGGTCTGAGGTCAAGCCATTTTCAAGATTCCCAGGGCATTCAGCTTTTTTATGCCCACCACAGGTAATGGAGATTGATTCAGTAATGACCAAAAGTGCAACATATTGACCTTTACTCTTTAGTGGATTATGGTCTTAGATGTTGTAAATGTCATGAAGTCCATCTTATCCCTCCAACAGGTGTTCATTTTGAAGGTAGAAGTGGTGGCAAACAACTTAAGAATTACCTTCTGAAGTTTTTGTGCATGTGATTTGAAAGTATACTCTTATGTGTGTCAAAGGCTGATTCCAGTAATTTTTTTGCTTTAAAGGAATGAAAACATACTTTCTTCTTCTGGTGTCATCAGAACTTTGGTTTACTTTTAACCATGTTGTTCCTAAGCTGCATTCTTCACAATCTAATGACATCAAATCTAAGTCCTACCCTCTTCTGGTTTAAACCAGTTTATCCCTTGTACTAACTCAAGAGGCCTTGCTGAAAAGTTCCTCCCCTCTTTCTTGTAGACTCCCTTGAAGTACTGAGAGGATGCAGTAGAGTCAATTCAGAGCCACCTTTTCTCCAGGGTGAATAACCCTAGCTCTTGCAGCCTATCCTCATAGGAAAAGTGTTCAAGTCCTCTGATAATTTTTGTGACTCTCCTGTGGACTTGGTCCAAAAGATTACTGTCCTTGTGTTGAGGGCCTCATGGATAGATGCAGCACTCCAGGTGGGGTTTCACTAAAGTGGAGTAGAGTGGCAGAATCCCCTCCCTAGACAGTCTGCTGGCAACACTTCTTTTGATGCAACCTATGATTTGATTGGAATTCTGGGCAAGAGCACACTGCTGTCTCATGTCCAGCCTTTCTTCCACCAGTACTCCCAAGTCCTCTGCAGGACCGCTCTCAATCACATCCTCTTCCAGCCTATATTGGTGTCAAGGATTGCCTCAACCCAGGTGCAGGATTTTACATTTGGCTTTGTTAAACCTCATGGGATCCATGCTAGTCCAATGTATTCAGGTCCCTGTGAATGACATCCTATACTTCTGGTTTATTGACTGCGCCACTCACCTTGGTGTCACCTGCAAAATTGCACAGGTTGCACTCAATCTCACTTTCTGTTTAATTGATGAAGACACAGATCATGAGGATTTGGAAGGAACCTGCAGGGGGTCATAGAATCCAACCCTCCTGCTCAAGAAGTATCGTAATAACCTAAGATAGATTACATAGAAATGGATCAAGATAGGTCTTAAAGTTTTGCCCATGGTGGGGGGTTTGGAACTGGATGATCCTGTGATCCCTTCCAACCCGGTCTG
>VZRI01007702.1:35766-50769 GCA_013397515.1 Upupa epops
GGGGGGGGGAGCTGCCCAGAGAATTTGTGGGGTCTCCTTTTCTGGAGATGTTTGAAACCCACCTGGACTTGGTCTGGGTGATCCTGCTGTGGCAGGGGGATTGAACTGAGTGATCTTCCTAGGTCCCTTCTAATCCCTAATGATTCTATGATTCTGTCTCTGTTGCTCTTTTCTTGTCTACTGCTGTAATTGCTTTTTCATCGAAAGCCACTAATTTGATCAGGCAAGATTTACTGTTGGTGAAGCCATGTTGGCTGTCTCAGATCCACCTCCCTGTACTCTGAATAGTTGTCAAGATTTAATTTTTGTTTTGGATCACTATGAACACTACTGGGATATATATGATAGACAGTAATTGGAACAAACCTAAAATTACTGTTTTTGAAACCTGAAGCTGAAAAGTAATTAACCAAATCTTGTCACAGTAAGATTGCATTTTCAATCAGCTTCCACACACCAGGACTGCCAGTATTAGTGGTAAAATACATTTGAGTACTAGGTGTGGTGAGAAATCCAGTAAGACTTTGGATACTTGTGTTATACTTAGTTCTTCTGTGAGGGGTGGATGTCAGAAGGATGGAGCCAGGCTCAGTGTCAACCGGTGACAGGACAAGGGGCGGTGGGTGCAAGTTGGAACATAGGAGGTTCCATATAAATATGAGAAGGAACTGTGAACAGGCTGCCCAGGGGGGTTGTGGAGTCTCCTTCTCTGGAGACATTCAAAACACACCTGGGTCTGTTCCTGTGCAGCTTGGTCTAGGTGATCCTGCTGTCGCAGGGCAATTGAACTAGATGATCTTGGAGGTCCCTTCCATTTGATGATGATTTGATGATGATTCTTTTCATTTCACTGTAAAAATTGATAGATGTTTTATGAAACATGTTGACTGAAATAAATCTTACGTGGTACTTTGGAAAGGCTGGGATGGCAAAATGATCTGGAATGGACTGTGGAGAGGAAAATAATACTTTTTTTTTCAACAATGCAGAAGGAAAAATTTACAATTCAGTGTGCAAGCTCTTAATTGCTTAGTACAATTACTTATTTAATAGTACATTTAGTACTATTAAAGTCCAGCTGCTTTGTTCTTTTTCATTATGTTAAGTATGCACTTTAAGAAGAGACAAACTTAAGTATAAACACTTGAGTTTGGTGATGGTTAGGTCAAAACATTTGAGTCCTTAAGAAGATGGAATGGAAGCAGAAAACATGATCGAAGGAAAAATGCTTTGGCTCAACTTAATATTAGAAAATGCAGCTGAATTCCGTCATGTTAATTTTTAATGATACTTCAGAAAGGATGGTCGCACTTTAGTCAGAGGTCTGACAAGCTTGTCGTTTGCATATAAATCAAAAGACAATCATTACAACAGCAAGGACCAGTGAATTACATAGTTTTGTCATTCTTTGATGGGTTCCACACTCAAAAGTCCTCTATTAAAAATTAATGTATTCAAGAGGCTCTGCATAAAAAACACAAACAATTAAGGGCACTTCAGATTCTTTGCTAAGAGCTGCCATAGAGCTAGAAGGGCTTTCATGAGAGATGTTAGCTTTTACAGTCTGCTTTACCAGAGATCCAGAGAACCTGGGCAGCTACTCATATTTGTCTGTAATCGAGCAGCTTTCTACAAAATTGTCTTTGTTTACTCACTTTTCTGGCTGCCTTCTATGTCTCAAGTTCCCCGGGCAAATAACAGCTGTGTTATGTTGGGAGTGCGCTGGGAGTAACTGATAAGTACTTTTCTTTCAAGACTTTTAAAATGCATGAGTTCCAAATCAGGAATATAAACCTTACTTTAATGCTACCAGTTAACTGATGTCTAGTCTTGATTAACAGAGCCCTTTAGACTCCTTCAAAAAAGTTTTTTTATTTCAAGAATTCACGTACACACACAACGTGGACATATATTCAATAGCTATCTGACCTTGAAGGATGAATATATGCTCTGCTTCTAGTACAGCTATGCAAAATAATTTTATATTTAAAGTAATTCAGTATTATTTTTCTCTATTCTGAAAACAATTTCTTGCAACTTTGTGTGGAAAAGAGCTCTAGTAGGCAAACTGACTTAAATTCAAGCAGACTTGTTTTGTGAAGTATGGAATAATCTTTTCAGTTACTTTTGAGTGTAAATGTGTCTGGCACTTGTAACAGCATAAATCTCAAACATATTTATGGCATTATGCTGTTAATGTCAGTGATGATGCTCTGCTTTCTTAGAGATAAACTTGTTTTTTTGGTTTTTTTTTTGGTTCTGATATCAGTCAAGTATTGTACTGCTGAGACAATTTTAAAAATAAGATTGACTGGCAAAGGTCATGGATTTTGATCCTTTTTTAGAGAATGAAAAAAACCTAAAAAGTCTGCTTGACCTGCATTGAGACTGGTAATTATCATGTGTCATTGTGTTCTTTTCTCTTACTGTGTGTCCTGCTCAGATATTTGTGACCAGTGTTGGATAACCTGATAATGTGAACAACTTGCCTGTTTTGTAGGCCATATTGAAAGTAGATTTTTTTTTTACAGCCACAATATACATACTTTCCCCTCTCATTATCTGTTATGGTTCATCCTGGCTTCTGTCCTGAAAACAAAGGTAATCCTGTTTGGTCTAGAGCAATTAACGTCTTGTACTCTAAACATCTTGGGTAAATGTCAGCCAAACAGATGGCTGTGTAACAGACTTTCTCTCTGTTGCGGATATCACTCTCCAGAAAGCAAGATATACTAGCTAGCTATGTGGAAAAATACCCTTTGCTACACAAGGACATCTCACAGTCTTGTGTTGTGTCCCTGTTATCAGGTACTGAAAGTGTTAGTATTGAAAATACTAAGAGATCTAGGTCGTGTCAAGTACTTCCATCCAGAAACACACTGGGTGTTTTCCAAGTTTCAGAGCTATTGAGTATATTCCCTTTGTCTGTAGCTGTTAAAGTTTTCCAGTAGTAGTGAGATCCCAAATCACCTGTCCGCTGAGATGTAGAAGTGGAGGGTGACTTGCATCCTAATTACGGCTTGAGTGATTTTATAGGAGCCAGCACATTACAGTGTCTTTAAAAAGCTCAGGATGATCGAAGAGTTGGGGAGAGGTGCGGCACCTAAGTTAGCAAAGGTTTCGTCTGAGGTCTTTCAAAGAGTTTTCTTTGCACAGGTTTACGCATGTAGTTTCACAGCAGGCCATAGTTTTTCAGCAGGGATTTCTTATGTCCAAAAAAACCCCAAAACACAAACCCAAGAAACACCTGTGTAGATTAACAGTATGATAGTGACCAGTAAGAGTTGTTCAGTGTCTTGTAAGTAGGCTGTATTCAGATATAGGGGCTAATTTTGGTTTTGTACTATCTCCAGTGACTGCAGATGTTTTAAATGAAACTAGTTGTGCAGTTACATTGAGGATTGATTATAATGGTGGGCACATGTATAGATCTGAAAAGCTGTTGGCACAGGTAAGACTAAGAGCGAAATGTTGGTGTACCACACCAGGAATCGTGTTCTAGTTGACATGCCAAAAGTGAGAAGTACAAAAGTGAGAGATACACATTAAGGTGTTAAATAGTAGTTCTCAAACAATTGGAAAGACAGCAGGTCTTTTCTGTTTTCAGTGAAGGGTTGTGCTGTCCTCTGCTGTTTCCCAGCCTTACTGTTCTTGTGTTAGTCATGATTTCACTGATTTGCTAATATATGCTATCACATTTTCTGATTGGATTCTCTTTCTTATCTGCATCATTTTAATTCTCAGGGTGAATGTTTTAGAAGTCTGTTATCTGTTTTCTCCATTCTGCTTCTTTTCTGTTATTTCTTTGGTACTCTTGATGTTTTTCTGTCAGCAAAACTAATTTTGCCTTGTAATTGGCAGATAAAATTGATCATGAAAGAAACATTTTACTTCCATGTGTCACCTTCATGTTAATGCTGCTTGGTAATTTGAACAATAATAATTCTTCCTTTTAAAAGGCTTTATATTTGGCTTAATTTCAGAAATGCTTTACTTGTTAATGAGCTATGTCCAAGGACCTGGTCTGTGCCCAAATGTGTATATGGATTAGTGCTTTAGACATGGCAGATGTCCTAGAGTAGCTAACTAAATCTGTCCTCATCTGGGTTTATATATTTGCTATTTTATTTACAGTTGTAAGAAGACATGGATTTCTTTGTTACTTTCTTCACTGCACGACTTAATGTAATCCTAGTTAATGAATGGCAGCAAACCCAAGCCACAGTTTTAATCGAAGTACTTTCCCTTTGTAGACAGAAATCGCCAAGAGGTTGAATACAATTTGTGCACAAGTCATCCCATTTTTGTCTCAGGAAGTAAGTAAAACTGTTGAGCTATAAAGTGCACTTACGTTGCTTTTGTTTGCAAATTAGGTGGTCTTAAGATGTTAATGTAATCGCAGTATAAAAGCCTAGGAAACCTGTGTTACACCTGAAGTATGCTAAGTCTCCTGATAAATTGGTCTAACAAATCTAAGATCAAAATAGTGACAGTGGCTCCGTCTCATATATTACAGATGCAAATAATTGCTTTTATTTATGATCATAGCTTGTTTGATATTCATTTGTCAAATGTGAATCTATTGAAATATCCTTGCGTATTTTGTCTACATAATTTGTACAAAATTTACTTGTAAAAGGTGTGTTATAGTTAACTCAGATGCAAGACATTGTTTAAAGTAAAAAACCTGCATTTCGTCTCAATGACAGCAATTGTGGCACATTGTGGGCAGCTTCTAGTAAACTTTGAAGCCTATCATTTTGGATATGCCTTTTCAAACTCTCCAGTTACAGAGAGTATATGTTTCTGCTTGAAATTTCAGTAGGTTTTGCTGTGTGGTCACAGAGTATATAAGTGTTAGCATTGACACTAGCGTGAAGCTGACATTATCATCCTGTCAACTCAATTAGAAACAAATTATTCATTTGCCAGAACATTATGTTGAAATGGCATGGGAGGAAGAGGTAAGGCAGTTGCCTTCAAGGCTCTTGTTCTCTATTGAACAGGTGGCAAATAAGGGTATTGTTGTCTTTTACCTGTGTAATATGGCTTGCAATAGGCAGCCTGAGTTTTTGCAGACAAACTGGTCATTTGGGTGTTGCTATTTGATTTGGTGTGGTAAATACTTAACACAAATTCTTCTCCATACGCTTTCTTCTTTTTAATAGCATCAGCAGCAAGTGGCCCAAGCTGTAGAACGTGCCAAACAAGTGACCATGGCTGAACTGAATGCCATCATCGGGGTACGTGGCCTTCCAGGTCTACCTCCTACAGTGTGTATAACTTGCTTTCATATCTTATTGCTTTGCTATTTTAAAACTAAGTTTAATGTTTTGGTATTTAGTGCTGTTTTGGTGACTGGTGTTGCTGAAGTGTTTACCTAGTTTCACATAGATTTTAAGGAGGGATAAAGTCAATAGCTTACTTTGTCAGAACATCATTTTATGCAGCAATGCTGTGCATAACAAAACTTTCCTGGAAGAAATATAATGATTAGGACACTTGATTGTTTATTTTTAGGTATTGTACGTCAGTTGATCTAGTTACCTTTGACTCATGGTTTTTGTGACACGAGAGTTCTTGCAGCCTGTACAACTATTCATTCTTCTTTCCTTTTTTTTGTGAATCTTTCATGAATTTTAAATTAGCAAGTGACTGAAAGGAAACTTCACTTGCTTTTGAAGTAGTATTAGTTGTCTGACACAGTGCTTTAATAGCCTTTCACTGAGTATGTGCTTCTAAATATGCTGAAATAAGTTAATGCTACTTGCTTGTGACTGGTTGTCAATCACAAGTCATTTGCTTTGTATTAATGAACTTTCTGAACCATACATTCCTTCCACTGCATGAGTTCATTTCCCCTGCCACCAAGTTTAGAATCTCTCTCATGTTTTCTGCCCTTCCAGTCTAAGTGAAAGAAGTAGCTGAAACAGAACCCGTCCTTTCTTATTTTATTCATATGTGAGTGCCTTAAGCAGATTCAAATTACTCATTTATCAATTTATGTTAATTGCTTGTGAGAAGATGCCCTGCTGGTCTTTATAGTTCCTCAGACACTTTGTAATGATAATTAGACATGCTGCTGTATGGATTAAGAGTGCCATAGTCCACTGACGTCTACAGACAATTGAACCAGTTAATCCATCTGTGCTTAAAATTACATCCCAACTGGAGATGGAAAAAAAATAGGAGTGAGGGAAGATTAAAAGAATGAACCTCAGCTTGAAAACTCTCCTTTCATCAGTTTCTCAATTGCAGATCTGCAGTCAGTTTGCCTGTGGTAAGCTATTGGCAGTCAATTAGGTGAAATAAACAGGGAGGGTGACCTTCATTTCCTTTTAATAGCTTTTCCTCCCTGTGAAATGGGGAGCTTCAGTGGATTTTCAGCTTAAATTTTATTCAAGCTGCTTTATTACACTTGACAGATTAGCTTTGCATAAACATACCCCCCTTCAAATCTGCTCTGTTTTTTCCCTTCGTATCAAATTTTGACTGTTACTTAGTTGATTTCCTAATCACGTTTTAGAAACCTACACAATTACGTCTGTATTTCTCTCCTCTATGCTTTGCTTGTGTAATGAATTACCTGACTTGATCTTTGAAATACAGCACATTACATTTGTGGTATTTGATTAACAAAGATTATAGAACTGTACTTTCTTGTTTTTTAAAAAATTAATAACTTCTTTAGGAGGAAAATGGAATGCAAAAATCTTTAGATTATCTGAATCATGCAGAACATAAAGAAAATAATAAACAGAATAAAATGCGTTTAAAACATTCTTGATGGACTTTGATAGTGGTGATTAACCAAACAAATTTTTATGATTGCAAACATGTCTTGTATCCCCTTTGAAAGTTTGTACAAAATATCTTAAGAGCAATAGGATCTACAAGTAACCCACATGTTATATTGTTCATGGGGGGAAGGCTCTTGGGGAGCAGGAATAGCCTTTACTTTTTTTGCTCTCTTAAGATTATCAGAAGGGGTAGCTTTCCTGTGGCTTCTGGAAGACTTCTGAATGATGCCTCACAAATAAACTATAAATGAGGAAATGATCATATTTGATACTAAATTTCTTTGATCATGTAGATGTATGCATGCACATAATGCTAAAATTCATGTCCATCAAAGTGATCTTTTATGGTCTTACATGATCAATAATTATCTTGTGCTGCACAATAGGTTTCATGCTCAGACAAATGCTTGATTTTGTTTGAAAGGGGCATTGTGCATCCTGAAAAATCTGAATAGCATAAAATTGGGTTGACAATTCAGTGGACCTTTGCTCCCCCTCACTGAGCACGCAGCATGTCAAGCCCTCTCCCCAGAGGGGAGGGCACATCAGAAGCCTGTCTGTTCCTACAAGCGGCAGCTGCACTTAGAGTGAGCATGGCCCAGTTTGATAGCAGCTGTCAGTATTGTTCAGGGACCCAACTTAGTGTAAAGGACAATGGAAAGTCCATGCTGTTAAAGTGCAGTGTCTTTAAAGAGAAGAAAAGAAATAGCAATTTAACGGTTTAGACATCTATTATGAGCATGAAAGATCCTGAAGCTTTTTTACTGAATGCAAATAGGCTTGAGCAGTCTGTAACAGTATGCCTCTTGTGTCATACTACTGAGGATACTTAGGTATAATAAATTCGGAGGAGGAAAGTTTAATTTTTAGCTGATAATTTTCTTGCGTGTTTCTCTTGATTAGATTATATCTGCGTTTTTTGTTGGGGTTTGATGTTTAACTGCACTCTTTCCTTTACTTTCCTTCAATGTGCTGTTTGTTTCCTGACACTAAGTGATTCAAGTTTCCTAACTGGCCTGCCTGAGCTGCTGGGCCATATGTGAATTCTGGGAAGGAATAAAGCCTTTAATTAGTGGGAGGAACCTTTTTAAAAAAAGATTTTGAACTATCCTTATTTTATACTTTTAATTTTTTAGCTTAAAATGCATGGAAGCCTACCAGAAGACAGAGTGTGAGGATAGGGACTTGACTCATGAAATTGAGATTTTAGAGATAATTTATGCACAAACTTGCAAACCAAGCTTTGGAATTGGTGTATACTAAGCATATCCAAAAGATAATGTATGAATTGACTTTAAAAAAACAATAATATATTGAGACTCAGTGAGTTTGCAAGCAGGTCTAATCTTCTGTATTAATTAAAAAGTCTTAGTTTAGGAAAGAACTGTGGAGGATATAGGGCTCTTAACCAGGTTAGTCATACTTCTGACCTGCTTTCCCTGTGCTTCGTACAATGTTTTTGGTTTGAAGAGGCCTTCAGAAAGGTCACAAAGTCCAACTCCCATGCCATAAGCATGGATGTCTTCAACTAGGTCAAGTTATCTAGAGCCTCATGCTGTATGACCTTAAATGTTTCCAGGGAGGGGGCATCTACCACCTCTCTGGACAACTTGTCCCAGGTTTCACAGTCTCATGGCAAATATTGTCCTCTTGACAGATAGTCTAAATCTGTGTGTTCTAATTTAAAACTGTTATTACTCCTTGTCCTGTTGGAATAGGCCTTGATAAAAAGGCTGTCCCCATTATTTTTTTAAACATGCTTTGCATGCCGGACTTTACCAGATATGGCTTAGTAGTATGGCTAAATAAAATCCTTGCAGGTTTTTTTTTAAATGGCACTGTTTAGTTACTCCATGTAACCAATGCAAAATTCATTAGATTTACTCTCATAGTATTAGTTTTATGAGAATGTGTGCAAATATCTGGGAATAGTAAACTGGAGTATTTTTTTTTGCAATTTCATTTTAAATACCTAGTTTCAGTGTACCACTGAGTAGCAGGTATGTCATATTGGACTTTTTGAAATAGGTTGCTAATGGCCATGTGAAATACCTACCTTTTGGATTGACAGTACTCCTGAGACAGACCATGAGTTACAGACCTTCAAGAGGCTGCTCCACTACTGCATGAGTGGATTGGCTAAAAGATTAGCAAAATGTGGGATTATTTTTTTCTGTCTTGGCTGTGGTTGCCAGCTATCTGGGATTGTAGTGTGTGAAGCTTAAGAGGATGAGGTTAACCTCTTGAGGGTTTATTCTTATGAGTGTGTAGTTAATCTTTAGAAAGCCTATAAATAACTAGGCTGTATGCTTCATTATAAAATAGAAGTACAGACTAAAGCAGAAAAGAATACAGAATTTAGTGCAAGGGAAAAGCTGAACAGCAGTAACATTACTTTAGATCCTCCTCAGCCATAATCTGCATTATGTGCTGAGGGAAGGGATATTCTTTTAAATTAAATAAAGTGAGATGTAGTAAGCATAAGACACTGTTTCCTGTCTCTTTTAACATAAACTAGCTAAACCAAAATCTGCATTACTAAACTATGGCAATAGAAACTCTGTTGGCAGCATCCTAAGTTGTTAATACTTTGTTTTAAAAAAAAACCCACAAAACCACAGAAACTTTAATTACCTTCTATCATGGTAGGTGCTTTCAGAATGCAGAGACTCCAGATTTAGTTTATAAGTGTAAATAAGTAGCAAAAGAAGAAATTGTCAGCATGACAATTGGTATTCTCAGAAGACCAGTTCCCACTGTTTGCATTTTTATTATTACTGACAATAAGTTTAGAGGGTAAACCAGAAAGCATTATTGATGTATATTGGTATTTGTCCTAGTCAAAACAAAAAAATCCATAAGAATGTATGTAAAAGGTGAATGACTAGATAGTGTTAACCAGATTTGGTTTCCATCTGGCCCATACACACATGACTGTTGTCTGAACAAGACTGTTATTCTGAAGAGGTAGAAACTGCATCCAAAATTGAGTTGCACGAAAGACTTTCCTTAATCTTGCATAGTTTCACATGCACCTGAGTAGAAAAGTCTCCATCTTTGACCTTGTCCCAAAAGAAAAACAAATGATCTTTAGGTATCTCTCTCATCTAGGTGTAACATCCAAACTACAACTCAAGGTGAGACCAAGAACATGGGTACAAACTTGTGAAGAGAAACAGCTTTCAAGAAAGGAGTGAAAGGGAAGCTGGGGGTGGGGGGGTGGTGGTGGTGTGGTGTAGAGGCTGGAAACCACAGCAAAAAAGATAAGCTAGAACCCAAGTCTGAAGATACATAGCTGCCACTGCAAATGCAGAGAGAAGGTAGACTGATGAATGAGCATGTAAGGTACCAGAGTGTGTGGTACAGTTTGCTAATTCAGTTCACTCAGTGGATAATACTGAGTTGAGGAAATGGGATATACATGTTGATCGGCATAGGCTGATGAATGAGCATGTAAGGTACCAGAGTGTGTGGTACAGTTTGCTAATTCAGTTCACTCAGTGGATAATACTGAGTTGAGGAAATGGGATATACATGTTGAACGGCATAGGGCTTCTGATATGGTCTGTTTATAGCAAGAGAGAGGTGCAGGGAGGAATAGTACCATTAGAAGAACCTGTGGGTGTGGCAATAGAAAAGAGGAGGCCAGGAAAATCAGTGGAGAGTAGTGTGGCTTCTGGAAGGGTTAGATAAAGAGAAGCAGAAGAGATCGGTATTCTAGAAGAGAGTAATCCTTTATTCTATGATCTTGTATTCAAATACTTCTGTGAGACTGGTTTAGAAGGAAGAGTTTCAGTGAAATGTAAAGGACTAATGCTCTAAATGTTGGAATAGTACAGTTCCAGGTGTGTATTTATAGAAATGTATTCTGTGAGCTTTAATGAATATAATATGGAAAAGCTAGCAGAATGAGAAAATATTTAGGGATGATCTTACTTTTGAAGTTGTCTGAGGGACAGGAGCATCTATAGAAGTAATTGTCACTGAAAGGTGGATTGTTTAATCCCAAAGAAAAGGATTAGTTCTAGAGAATGATTCAAAGAACCTCTGTTGATCAAGCCTTATGCAGACAGAATAAATAGCTTCTCACATTTGAAGATAATTTTTGAATATTACTCACTTTTACCTTGAAGTTACCAAAGGTATAAAGGAGACAATGAGACAACTTGCACAAATGAGCAAACCACCTTCTCTCCAAAAAACAGCCACTTTAGTTATCCCACTTGCATTGATACTTGAACTGAGACAAAGTGGTACTGGGGTCAGTAGGCTTAGATAAAAGTATGATGTGACCTTCAGTGCTTTTCTTGAAATCTGAGGTAGGGTAGGTTTGGGGGTGAAAGAAGTTGGATGGGAAGTATTGAATCAGTTGTCCCAGACAAAAGAAATGCTCAGCTGGCACTACACATGAAGCAAAATCAAATGTGAAGAGATTAACTGAGTAAGGATAAAGGAATACATGATCAATGAGTTGTCCTGCAACATGAGTAGGAATTAAAGAGGATATTGGGAGTTTATATGTTGAGTAATGTAGGGCCTTTGTCACAGAGAAGAGAGAAACAACGATTTAAGTATATGGGTCTGTAAAGAATTGCAGTCTAACTTTGGAAAGAATGCCATTGGGTGATTGTGACAAAGACAGTCACTGGCAGTAGAAAGTGCAGAGATAGGTACATAGAGGCTGAAGGAAGATGCGTCAGGACACAAGTACTGTAAATATTAAACATGGGAAATATGCCAGAGAAAAGCAGCCTACTATGACTTTTCCAGGGGGCAGAGCAAGGCAGACTTTTTTGATAGGGACTGTGTGGGAGGACTAGAGAGTAAGAGAAAGAAGCTTGCTTTCCTTTCTCTTGCACAGCATGAGACTGTCAAAGGCATTTAGGAAAAATTTAGGAAATACTAAATGCAAAGACACAGTTTGTACAGCCATTTGCTGCAATTGTTTAATATGGTGAAGAGTTTGTATCAACCACAGAATTTCTGGTATCTAGTACCAGGTTGGTTTTTTTTTCGAAGTACTTGCAGAACTACCAAGGTTGCTTTCTTGTGTAACAGTTTTCTGAGAAAATCTAGAATTGTTTTTAAAAGTGTTGGCTAATGGTAGCTCTTTAAATTGAATACACAGAGGCAGTAATATTGAAGTAACAAAGGATTAACAGAAGTGGATTCTCAAACGCATATGTTGTGTTGTAGGTGATGATGGGGGAGATTTATGAAGAATTTCATAAGGAATAAACCCCCATGCATTCTCGCTGGTTTCCTCAGACTCGAGGGTCTAGGGATGGCTGGGTTTGTTCCTTAATAGGAGTGCCAATTATGAGAGTGTTGATAGAACTCCAGCACCTGAGGTTAAAAAATATTTGTTCACATATACAACACTGTACTGATCCATTTGATTGTCAGGGAAAAAAACAGCTTGCAGAAAGTGTGCCTTGTGGGGATACACACAGAGGAGCCAGCCTATGAGATACATAGAAATATAAATACATGAAGATGAGTTTCTTACCAACGGACGCTTTTGGAGTTCTGGATTTCAGGAAGAGGGAGGAAACCAGTAGATGCCCTTTCATATCATTTTGGTGTCAGGTCAGCGATTTTGCTATCTTTCCCGGTCCCAAAAAAGATGGAGATATTTCTTTTGCGTTACGCATTACATGTGTGTGTGAGGAGGCTTCAGTCAGGGCTTCATTGGGGGAGGCAGAGTTTCCTTAGGGGTAGCAGTAAGCACACAGATCTTGATTGGTGATTTAGCTTTTGATTAGCTTGTGAGGTTCAGCCATTGTGTGTCTCACTCTTCCGGGAAGACATTAAGAATATACTCCAGTCCATCCTTCTGTGTCAATACAGAGCCTCACCTTGGAGCCTTTGATCCCTCTGGTGGGGGTCTGGGCTTTGAACACAATTCAATGAATGCTTATCTTTCTGTTGACTTGGCTGATTATCTTCTGTCAGCTACCTGCTTGCTGCACTCTGCTCCCCAGCAGCATGTTTTAGAAGTAATCATAATTTGTTATGCGGAAGTAATCAGAAATTGTATAGGATATTACCAAGAACCTGATATCTATCTTGGTACACTAAATAAGAATCAGTGTAATGCTTTTCTTGTTATTATCATTATTTTTAATTTTTTGATACCTCTGATATGTTTTTCTGCTAAATAGAAGCTGGAACAAAAGCATAATCTAAATTAACTTCTGGATTTTAATTTACCAAAAAGCCTTTCTACTCCATTACTGTTTTCTTGCTCAGTAAGACTTAAATTTGTAGAGTCTAAAATACTTAAAAAGATTCACAGGTTTGTGGATTAGAAGGGACTTCAGGGATGATCTAGTCCAACCTCTTGAACTGTACCCTGCTCTAAATGAGCTGGCCCAGAACCCTGTCAGGCTGAGCCTTAAAATTGTCTAAAGTTGAGCAATCCACCACTTCCCTTGGAAGACCATTCCATTGTCTATCAACTATAATTGTGAAAAACTTTACTCTCAAATCCAGTCATAATCTCTCTTAAAGCAACTTGTAACCATTCCCCCTTGTCCTTTCTACATGACTCCTTGTGAAAAGGAAGTCTCCATCCTTTTGGTAGCCACCCTTGATGTACTGGAACATCGCAGTAAGGGCCCCCTTAAGCCTTCTTTTCTCAAGGCTGAACAGATGCAGTTCTCTCAGCCTTTGTTGATATGAGAGGTCTTCCAGTCCCCTGATCATCCTGGTTGCCCTTCTCTCGACCTCTCCAGTCTGTCTGCATCTTTTTTGTATGCCAGGGACCAAAAGTGAATGCAGTACTCAAGATGTGCTCTGACCAGTGCTGTAGAGTGCCAAGATAATATCTGTATTTGTACTGGTGATGCCCTTGTTAGTGCAGCCCAGCATCCTGTTGGTCCTCTTTGCCAAAGCAGCACCTGTTTGCTCATGTTGAGCCTGCTATCTGCCAAGGCCCCCAAGTACTTCTCTACAGGGCTCCTCTCTAGCCAGGTGGATCCCAGTCTGAGCTGCAAAATATTTGAGGGTTATGCATTCCCATGTGCAGGACCCTGCACTTGTCCTCACTGAAATTCATGAAGTTCCTGCTGGCCTTCTCCATCAGCCTGTTCAGGTGTCTCTGGAGTGGGTGGCTCTCCCTTCAGGAGTGTNTGCCAAGGCCCCCAAGTACTTCTCTACAGGGCTCCTCTCTAGCCAGGTGGATCCCAGTCTGAGCTGCAAAATATTTGAGGGTTATGCATTCCCATGTGCAGGACCCTGCACTTGTCCTCACTGAAATTCATGAAGTTCCTGCTGGCCTTCTCCATCAGCCTGTTCAGGTGTCTCTGGAGTGGGTGGCTCTCCCTTCAGGAGTGTCAGCTGGTACCACTCAGTTTGGTACCATCAGCAAACTTCAGCAGGGTACTCTTGATCCCAGCATCCATTCAGATAATTTATGAAGATACTAAACAGTGTTGGGCCCAATATTGATCCCTAGGGGATTGCACTAGTGACTGGTTGCCAGTTTGAGAAGTAGCTACTTACAACCACCCTCTGGATCCGACCTGTCAGCTAGTTCTTCACCCACTGCACAGACCACTTGTCCAAGTCATAGCATGTAATTTTTGCAAGGAGGAGGCCATGGGGGACTGTGTCAAAAGCTTTGGAGATGTCCAGATATGCAGTGTCCACTGCTCGCCCTGCCATCAGCTAAGCTGGCGACCCTGTCATAGGAGATGATCAGATTTGTCAGGCACGATCTGCTCCTGGTGAATCCAAGTTGGCTGTTACCAATCACATTTTTTTTCAATTCACTTGGTTTTGCTCCCCAGGAGTATTTCCTCCATAATTTTTCCTGGGATTGAAGTGAGGCTAATGGGTCTATAATTGCCTGGGTCCTCCTTGGAGCCATTCTTGTAGATAGGGATGACATTAGCCTTCTTCCAGTCAAGATAATCAGTAATAAACCTCTGCTATAGTAATTGAATAATTTCCAAATTGGTGAATGCTTGAACTAGTTGGTTTTGGCTGCTGTGGCAGCATGAACATATATTTGAACTGTCATGAGATGATAGCAGTGCACTTACAGTAGCTAAGAAGGCAAAAAGCCCTTAGCTATGAGGTTGAAAGGTTAGTAATAACAGTAATGTATTGTTGCCCCAGAAAAAAAGTGCTGTCAGCTTCTGCGAACCAGAAATAATGTACCTTGACACCTTCATTCTAGAGATTCAAGGCTTGCATC
>VZRI01007702.1:50979-86220 GCA_013397515.1 Upupa epops
GGGACTTCAGGGATGATCTAGTCCAACCTCTTGAACTGTACCCTGCTCTAAATGAGCTGGCCCAGAACCCTGTCAGGCTGAGCCTTAAAATTGTCTAAAGTTGAGCAATCCACCACTTCCCTTGGAAGACCATTCCATTGTCTATCAACTATAATTGTGAAAAACTTTACTCTCAAATCCAGTCATAATCTCTCTTAAAGCAACTTGTAACCATTCCCCCTTGTCCTTTCTACATGACTCCTTGTGAAAAGGAAGTCTCCATCCTTTTGGTAGCCACCCTTGATGTACTGGAACATCGCAGTAAGGGCCCCCTTAAGCCTTCTTTTCTCAAGGCTGAACAGATGCAGTTCTCTCAGCCTTTGTTGATATGAGAGGTCTTCCAGTCCCCTGATCATCCTGGTTGCCCTTCTCTCGACCTCTCCAGTCTGTCTGCATCTTTTTTGTATGCCAGGGACCAAAAGTGAATGCAGTACTCAAGATGTGGTCTGACCAGTGCTGTAGAGTGCCAAGATAATATCTGTATTTGTACTGGTGATGCCCTTGTTAGTGCAGCCCAGCATCCTGTTGGTCCTCTTTGCCAAAGCAGCACCTGTTTGCTCATGTTGAGCCTGCTATCTGCCAAGGCCCCCAAGTACTTCTCTACAGGGCTCCTCTCTAGCCAGGTGGATCCCAGTCTGAGCTGCAAAATATTTGAGGGTTATGCATTCCCATGTGCAGGACCCTGCACTTGTCCTCACTGAAATTCATGAAGTTCCTGCTGGCCTTCTCCATCAGCCTGTTCAGGTGTCTCTGGAGTGGGTGGCTCTCCCTTCAGGAGTGTCAGCTGGTACCACTCAGTTTGGTACCATCAGCAAACTTCAGCAGGGTACTCTTGATCCCAGCATCCATTCAGATAATTTATGAAGATACTAAACAGTGTTGGGCCCAATATTGATCCCTAGGGGATTGCACTAGTGACTGGTTGCCAGTTTGAGAAGTAGCTACTTACAACCACCCTCTGGATCCGACCTGTCAGCTAGTTCTTCACCCACTGCACAGACCACTTGTCCAAGTCATAGCATGTAATTTTTGCAAGGAGGAGNCATAGCATGTAATTTTTGCCAGGAGGAGGCCATGGGGGACTGTGTCAAAAGCTTTGGAGATGTCCAGATATGCAGTGTCCACTGCTCGCCCTGCCATCAGCTAAGCTGGCGACCCTGTCATAGGAGATGATCAGATTTGTCAGGCACGATCTGCTCCTGGTGAATCCAAGTTGGCTGTTACCAATCACATTTTTTTTCAATTCACTTGGTTTTGCTCCCCAGGAGTATTTCCTCCATAATTTTTCCTGGGATTGAAGTGAGGCTAATGGGTCTATAATTGCCTGGGTCCTCCTTGGAGCCATTCTTGTAGATAGGGATGACATTAGCCTTCTTCCAGTCAAGATAATCAGTAATAAACCTCTGCTATAGTAATTGAATAATTTCCAAATTGGTGAATGCTTGAACTAGTTGGTTTTGGCTGCTGTGGCAGCATGAACATATATTTGAACTGTCATGAGATGATAGCAGTGCACTTACAGTAGCTAAGAAGGCAAAAAGCCCTTAGCTATGAGGTTGAAAGGTTAGTAATAACAGTAATGTATTGTTGCCCCAGAAAAAAAGTGCTGTCAGCTTCTGCGAACCAGAAATAATGTACCTTGACACCTTCATTCTAGAGATTCAAGGCTTGCATCCAAATCTTCAGAGAAACCAAAATGTACTTGCCTAATATTTGTTTTAAGAAAAGCTTTGTTCCTGAGCTGGCAAACAGTATGCATAATATATAACGTGGAATATGTAGTAGATGTATCTTAATATACCATTAATATAGTGATACAATGTTATACTCTGTATATATGATGTATCATATGATTGATTTAGATGGAAGTGACACTTAAGACCATTGAGTCTGATAATTAAACTAGCGTTTCCAAATGTCCCTCAATACAACTACATGTCTTTTAAGTACCTCTAGAACTGATGACTTCACCATTTCTCTGAGAAGTGTATTCCAGTGTTTGATAACTATTTCAGTGAAAAAAAGTCTACTGGTATCCATTCTAAACCTGACATGGAGCAGCTTGAAGATATTTCCTCTCATCCTGTTGGTTATTACTTGGGAGATGAAACTCGCCACCATATTGCTACAGCCTCTTTTCAGGTAGCTGTGAAGTGGGATAAGGTCTCTCATAGTCTCCCTTTCTTCAGGATAAGCAAACCTGTTTCCCTCAGCCAGTCCTCATAGGATTTGTGCACCAGACCCTCCATTGGCTTTGTTGCCCTTCTGTGGCTATGTTCCAGATTCTTAATGTCCTTCTTGTAGTGAGTGGCCTGAAGCTGAATGCAGGATTCAAGGGGTGGCCTTGCCGAGTGCTGAATACAAGAGGATGACAACTTCTCTATTACTGCTGTCCATGCTATTTCTGATACAAGCCAGAAGTCACCTACAACTGTCATTACTGTTTCTAAGAGTAATTTTCCTGAATTCAGAGCCCTGAAGTATATTCTGGTGTCTGTACTTGCCCTGCAGAATGTCAGAAGGGTAGCTGTTTAAAGTAAGACAGAAAGGCACAGGACTTTATAGGACTCCTGCTCAGTGTAGTGCTAAGGAAAAGGTAGAGTACATCTTTCTCTGTTGCAGTCTGTGTTCTACAACAGTGATGGAGGAATCATCATTATTTTTAGTACTTTAAATATTGCTATTAAATGTATTGGGGAGTACTGAACACCTGATTCTTGGTCTTGTATGTGTAAAGCTAACTACATGACTAAAGAATAAAAGAGGCATCTTGTGATTCAACAGAAGCACTGTGTGTGCCTGTAGGTATGCTAGTTCTGGGTATGCAATTAAAATTAATAGCAAACCAAGCTTTTCTCATGGTGACAGGATTGATTTTCCCTCTTTGAAAATTTTGAAATTTCCTGTTGTAACGAGTAATTTTTGCTAGACATGCACTTAACATATATTTGTTTCAGAGAATTCGGTGTGGCATCTTCATGACTGCAATGAGCCTTTATTTGCCCTCTTCAGATAGAGAACTTACAGCCTTACAGAGCAAGTATATGTGGAATTACGTTTGTAGATGTTTATGTTGACTTTCCTTACTTCAGCAAGATTAAAGAATGTAGTTTTATTTTCTAATGCTAACCCCAGACTCTAGAGCTGTCCAGATTTAGTCCTCTTTGGCAAAACTGAATAGCATAAATCTGTAGAGGAAATACATTCTATCATGAAACAGAAGTACATCAGTGCAAAAGTGCAGTAAGAGTGCTAGAGCACGAGTGGTCTTTTTAAACTTCATGACCCAGCTGAAATGAGCTTTACTTTTTCCTATTTTGAGGTTTCTGAAGAACAGGGACAAGATGAGATTACTGAAAAAAGAACCCATAGCAGAGAATTGAAAGTGAATCGTAAAAGAGGAGGCAAATAATATAAGGTGGAAAGAATCAAGTGGAAAAGCCGCTAAGAAAGATAAAATGCTTTACTTGAGAAACATAAGCTTAGTGTTATTTTGCAGTAGCTTTATGGAGTGTTTTGGACATGCTGAGTTAAGGGTTCTGGGTCTGGTTTGTTCTTTTTTTTTAAAAAAAAAGATAATGTGGCAGAAGGGCTTTGTGTATTAGTGTTCTTACGTTTGTCGTACCAGTGAAGCTGTGAAATACAACTTCTTAGCCTTATTTCATTTACCTCAGAGATGGTAAGAGGATGTCAGAAGAGGACTTATTGGGGAATGTGTGTGTACACATTGCTTTCATTCCAGAGCAACATCAGTTTTGTATTTTGTATATATTTGTGTATAGGAGGCAATTCATGCAACTCCTTACTGATTAAAAAAACCTTTGTGTTCAGTTGAGACTTACCATTTGTGTTGCGTGAAGAAGTGGAAATAAAAACTACAAAAAATGTTGCAAGAGCCTTCTGTCCAGAAATTTCATATTCGTTTGATGCTAACAAAATTAAGATAACATTTTCATAGTCTTTCTGACTTCACACTGTTTGTAAATATAGAATATTTTTTGAATAGGAACAGAAAATAAATAGTAAGACCTGTATCCTGTGGTGTTTCTGATGAAAGAAAAAGGAGCAGGATTTTTCCCATGAGAAAAATGGTGTCTTTAAATCATAAGATCTTAGAGTGCTTTGGGTTGGAAGGGATCTTAAAGATTGCGTAGCCCCCTGCCATGAACAGGAACAAGTCTTACTGGACCCTATCCAACCTGGCCTTGTATACACCTAGGGAAGATATATCCATCAGTTTTCTAGGAAAGCTGTTTCAATGCTTATCCACCCTTGTATTTCCCCTCCTTTTACCACTAGAGTCCTTTGTAAGAAGTCTCTCCCCAACTTGTAGGTGCTCTTCAGGTACCGGCAAGCTTGGTATAAAGTCCACTTAGAATCTTCTGTTCTCCAGGGTGCACAACTCAAATTCCATTAGCCTCTCTAATCATGTCAGTGCCAGACAAAGTTTCGATGAATGAAATATGTGGCATTGGATAGCTTTTGTCAATACTTTTGTCAACTTCAATCTCATTATATTTTACATGGTTACAGATAGAAGGGTCTTGCTGAAGGCACTCTTTGTTGTAAGGAGACATTCTCTTCCTACAGTTGAGCCACTGTAGCTTGCTCGCGTAGTGGATAATATTACCTTATAGAAAAGTACAAAGACTTCACTCAACTCACCAGCTAGATATGCAGTAGTGAGCACTTTCAAGTTTACTGCAATATAATGTAGCCTCCTAGCTTTAGAAAGAAAATTTGAGTGTATCTCTCCAATGTAGTCATCAGAATGTTGTGCTGTTCTTATTTAAGGTCTCTTTTTGCTTGCCAGGTATTTTTTCAGAACATCTGAATGGAGCTTGGAGAAATCTGTTAATATTATTATCAGTGCTGGTGCATGTAAGGTTTCTGAAACGTGTTTCTACTCACAGGTGTTTATTTAAAAGGGCACAGGAGAGCCCTTAGTAGGGCTAGTGACCTACTGTTTGTGACCAGATATAACCTATTTTCCCCCTGTTCGAGGACAATTTTATCTGTCTTTTTCAATCCAGTGCTTTTCAACATACACAGAATAAGTACATCATAAGTCTACTTAAGAATAGAATAATACTCTAACTATTTAATGCTAGGAATTAAAATCTGGATTTTTAAGTAAGCCATAGCTGGCTGTAACCTCAGCAGAGCGACTTTAAGGTGGGAAGTTGGATAGTAGGGGTAGGAAGTGGGATTGTAGGGGTTCTTGCTCTGAATAAGCAATGAGCCCAAAGAGCATATGTAATTTTTTTATGTATGGGAAAACTGCTTCAGAAAAACTTAAGTGACTGTTTCTGGACATCTGTAGCTGAAATTGAAAATTAATGCCAACTCTTAATCCTAATTAAAGCGTTCTTTTTATAGGTCAGACTCTATAGGTTAAAATCTGTACTGTTTACAATTTTTAGGAGTTCTTTGCTGAGAGAAGCATGTGCTATTTTTTTCATATGTTGAATTTTGTGTCTTTGTGGTCTGTTTTAAGGGGTACTGGGAAAAAAGTTGGAGGCAATAATACCTACACCTAGAGAGTACAGTAAGCTGAATTTGCCATTTCTTTTCTCCCTTTGCAAATATGAAGAATTTCTGGGTCTGCTTCAAAATGGTGGGTAAACTATTGATGCTTTTAAAATCACTGCTATGACTAATTATCTCAGTGCAGTCATTTATGTATGCATCATTACACTCTTTACCTTCCCATTTCCCTCTGAAAGTGAACACAGCCCTTGTTCTGCAAGCATTGATAGTAATTGGTAGTAAGACCGACCTGTTACTCATCCTTTTTTGAGCACATTCTTATGGCAGGTGTCTAATTTTTAATTAACTGCTAATGAACATGCCTAGTAGACCATGGTACTGCTGCCAGTGTATTCCATTTTCATATCTCATTGCTGCTAAGCTCTTAAAAGGTGACGGAGCCGGCATTAGAGTCTTTGAAGTGACAGGAAAGTTATTATATGCATAATTATTTCTAGGATCTACTACTTCAAATGTCTAGTTACTAAATAAATCTGGTGAGCACTGCTGTTTTCCATCTCCCTGGACTTTAGTTTCTTCCTTGGTATGTAACATATTCATTCCCTGTTACACTTCTAGTAAGAGAATACAAACTACTTTTAACAGTTAAATTTCTAAAAATAAAAATACTAGGAACTTATAGACAGGATAATTTTTATCTATGCATTTGGGAGAACTTGAAACCTTTTACGCCTAGATAATACATAAATAGTCTTGAACAGCAGTGAGCCTTGGATAATAGATGGTAAATAAAAATACACTTTTGTTGGCTTAAATGACCATGATTGAGTTTTCATTCTTTGTTTACATAGTTATAGTTCAGCATCTTTGTGTGCCATCTTCCTCCACTGCCCTCATTTTGTGAAGGTGCTAAGGTGTTACGCAGATCAATGCTTTTCCACTTAGACCTTGTGGATTCTATCCTACACTGCACACTGGGCTTCACTCCCAGCAGTTGGATGCAGTGGTGTCAGAGACATGGACAGAACCCTTGTTGTCACATGTTCAGCTTCAGAACCTGTTAGAGGGGTTTAATTTATTCCTCATTTCTGGGACTTCTGAAGTGCCCAATTTGAAAGTACATAGCAGACCAGGGGAACTGTAGGTACTGTGTCCCCGACAGTTTGGTTGTTTTAAAGTTGTGCTTCCTGAAATTACATAAGTTAACTTGTTTGCTAATTAAATCAGGTAAGAGAGACATGAATAAAGACTGGAAACAATAAACTATTTTCTCTGTTTTGATTTTCCCACGTCAACACTGGAAAATAAGCTAACCTGAACTTACTGTGGAGAAGGGAGGAGGCTTTTCTCCATGAGACTAATCTGTAAATCTTTGTAAACCGTGTAATCTGTAGCAATGCAGCTAGGGACAAGTAAGACCAAAGCCAGTGTGGATGACTGTCCATGCTTAAGTGGTCAGCAAGGAAGGGAATGATTAAAACGCCATCTCTCTGAGGAAGCCTGCTGAAACATGATTATCTTCTGATTTGAAGAAGTGTGCTAGAAATTCCTAGTCTTGATACAATGAGAAGAGGGATATTCTTTGGAGGATGGATCAAAAAGCATAAACCCCCCAAAATCTGCAGTCCTCTTATTCAATGCTCGTTTAACTGAAAAAGTATAGAGAAGTTTCATTAGTAATAGGTACTTGTTTTTGTAGAAGGTGTTTTACTGCTTCAGTTGTTTAAAAATAATTCCTAATACATCCTTCAAAATTTCTGGTGTTGTAGTAAACTAATGAAAGCAGAATAAGAACTGCCTCTCTCTTACCTAAATTTTTAAACATGCTGAAAAATAGTCGAGTGGCGATCAGGTGCTTGTATTACAATGAAGACTAGCAAGGCCTTTTATGCAGCATGTAAAAATAAATTCTTGATACATGGTGTGAGAAAGATTTGATATACTTGTGGCTTTATGGAATTAACTAAAGGGATTGTGGTGAATTTTAAATTATGTATCAAAAATAAATAAATGATGTCTGCATTACACTTCAGGCAGGTGAAAAGAGATGAAAGATTATCAAGTCCAGTCCAGACTTCTTTAGTGTCCTTTACTTTGGTCTACACAAATTTATAAACAGCTCAAAGCATGTGTTGGAATGTCATAAAAAGCAGTACAAAGTGTAGAGGCAGAGTAATTATATAAATAGCTATAAAGTCATTTATTTGGCAGGTTTTATTGTTGACAGTTTGGGACTTATGGAAGCAGATGAAATGTTTTCAGATTATACAGAGTTACTAGGAATTAACTTGTGGAACATTGCAGGCTTTAGTCTAGTTATGTTTTCCACAGGTGTCACCAGTATAGTAATTATTTCGTCTCTCTTAAAAGTACCACTGGCATTCATCACGTCAGACTCATGTCTAGCTAAGCTCGTTCTCTTCAGACATTTTTTTACCTGTCTTCCTTTGATCCCATGATTTGGGTGTACTGTAGCTCTTTTCATTGTATCTATCTTCAGTGAAGGGTTTGTGGAGAGGTTTGTTCTGTGTTCGGTTCATATGCCCAGGCAACAGGTGCTAGGAAGAGCAGAAAATCTGCTTGTGTGGCAGACTAAAAGGAAGTGTTACAACAAAGCTGAAGATGGTTTTGAAGCTTAATTTTCTAAATAAATCCATGTAAGATAGTTAGCTTACCTTTAAAAATATTAATAAAAGCAACAATATTTTAATATTTAAACTACAAGGAAGTCATTCTGTTACAAGGACTCAGTTTCTGAAATTGCTTACAGGCTATTTTACCAGATTGATTACAGAGTTGTATGGCCCCTTGTTATAATACTGATCTTGCAAGCTACTTTTCAGTGAGATATAGACTGCCTTCTGTGGAATTTCATGACCTTGCTGATGTTATCTGGAGTAGATGTCTTTTAGAATCAGAGTTCGTTCCTAAATAGTTTTGCTTCATGAATAATTTTTTTTTCAAAAGCTTGGCTAGAATAAAGTGTAAATTAAAATACTACTTTAACTATACAAAGGTGAAATTGAGCAATGTCTTTTGGGTTTTTTTAATATTAAAAATAAGAATCTAATTAATGGGGTGTGAATGCAAATTAGTATTACTAGTGAAACATTTTGTTGGTTTGTTTTTTTATTTCCCAGAGCAGTGATACTCCTTTATATAGAAAAGTATTGGGACCTTCTGCTGCTGTTTTTAACTGGTGATGCTGTGGCAGGTGGTAGATGCCTAAAACAACCTACAGTAGCTGAATCTCCTCCTTGTGCAGCAGAACAAGTATCTAGCCTCTTTTGGTTTATAAGATGTGGGCAGAGCTGCATTACATTACGTATACTGTGGTGGGCCAAAGAGGACAAGCCAGATTTAAGTAAGTAAAGAAAAATCCACTGTTGATTCTCAGTAATTAACCAACCTTCTCCTTTCTTCCCAAACTATGTCCTATGCATTGTTCTTCTGGGGATGATGATACTGCTGGGAACAGCAGCAGCAGTTGCAAGCTCAGCATCTCTCTCATGGTCATGGACCTCCAGTGCCTCTAACACCACATCCATCAGGACTTCAGCCTTCAGGAATCCCTCCACTTGGAAGCAGTGCTGGCCTTCTTGCCCTTTCTAGTGCTTTGGGTGGGCAGTCTCACTTGGCAATAAAAGATGACAAGAAGCATCACGATGCAGAGCACCACAGAGGTGAGAGGCATGGCAGGCCTGATTAGGACATTGTCAGATTTGTACATTTCTGCAGATTATGTGCATCTTTAAAGAATTCAAATGATATAGAATGAGAAACTGTTTGAAAACTTTAAAATGTCTGCATATATACCACAAAAGCAAAATTCAGCTTGGAAATTCTCAGTATTTTAAATGGGGATCGCTAGGTGTCAGTTGCTCTATAGTTTGCAGGGCATTTTGACATTCTGGCAAATGCTTATTTGTAACACCAGTGGCCTGCACCATATTGTTGAAAACTGTTAAACTGCATAATGGGTAATTTTTTCAGATAAAGTAATATTGTTAAATGGGTGCTTGGGAAGTTAGGGGGAGCAAGAAATTAAATTTTGAGGTAAATGTGCTCAAACAAAGTATTTAGGTAATTACATCTGTTACTTTAGTAGGATTAAATTCTAGTACGTAATATTTGGCAAAATTGCACTTGACTAATTTTTGAAAAGAAAATAATTTATTCTGTCATGAAATAAAACTAGGTTTTGTGTATGGTGGAACTGTAAATTGTTTACAAAATACTGTAATTTTCAGGAAATCACTGTATTAGGAATGTGCAATGATTTACATAAATAAAAGCCATTTAAAAACTGTTCACGCCTTGTGTTCTAATTTTTTCCTCCCTTTTTTTATTTCTGTTCTTGCCTCTGTGTCTGAACGGGCATGTCTGTGCATTTCTTGGCTACTGTGGGAGCAGACAGAGAGCCAGGCACAGTAAGTACCAACATTCCTGCTAATGTTTCCACTTCTGTGTGATGTAATAATCAGACCTTGCACTGTTTGTTTTGTCTTCCATTTAGTCACTGTCATGATAACAGGCATATGTGTTTACTGTTGTGATGTCTCTTGGTATATGCAGAAAACAAAGTAATTTGTTTGGTGGACTGTTTGAATCGGGTTTGTTTCTGAGCAGAATTATTTTGATGAATCTGGAATGTAGTGGATGTGAGAGGGAAGCTGCGTATGAAACAGAAAATTGACTGTGGCTTGAAGTTTAACATCAGTCAAAGTTATTTTTCTGTAGTATTTTAAGGAATTAGAGTTGCAAAACAGGTGAGAAGTTTGAAGTTAATTTGTCATTACTGGCCCTCAGAATTTTTTCAATTGAATCTATGTAAGCTGTAATAGTGTCATTACTGCTTAATTTGTGCTTCCAGTAGTTTGTTTCCCTTTAGACATAAGCTGTAATGAAATTAATTGAAGACAATCTTATCTGAAAAACAGCCAAAGAACTACTTTGTTACAGCTCTTTATATTGTTCTGAGTGATATGGCTATACTAATGTGTGGCAATGGCATGTAAAATTTGCAAGTCATTGCAAGTAACAAAGGTAATTCTGCTTTTCGATGCCATAGGTAAATTGGGATACTGTTTTGTTTTTTCTCCAAGTAGCAAAGACAAGAACTTGGAAAAGTTATTTGATGACTGCCGTTACACCTCTAAGCTTCTGGGTTGGTTTTTTTTTTTTCAGATGGGCTGCATAGTTATTTATCAGAAACTGTCTACATATTGATTCTAGCAATCTCTTTTAGTTTCTAGGTTACTAAGCAAGAAGTATTCAGTTCATCTTACTTTGTTATTAACAACAATGCAACTGTGGAAATAATTTTAAGCTGGGTATTCATGAAGAAATACTAAGAAATTGTTTTTTGAGTAACGTAGTAAAGCCTGAGATGAGGAAGGAGGTCTGTATTGTGAGGGTGCGAAGGACCTGGAACAAGCTGCCCAGTTGTTACTGCCCTCCCTGGAAGTGTTCAAGACCAGGTTGAATGAAGCTGTAGTTAGCCTGGCCTAGTATGAGGACCTTGTCCATAGCAGGTAGGGTTAGAACTAACTACGTAACTATTGTTAGAAATCTGCGGTCCTTTGCTGCCTAAGTCTTTTTATGATTCTGTGAAAATGTTCAATTTTCAAATATTGCAATTCAGTGCTTTCCTATTTCATTTTAAATTGAGAAGTTTTGACATATGCTATTGTGGCATGTTATTTGAGCGTGTTTATTTTTAAATGAGATCTGCTGTTAAAATAATCTTAGACAAATAAGCAGTCACAAGTTCTGAAGTATTGTCTCCTTAGACATACTTCATCATATGGTGAGATAAATGTATTTGTAAAGGAAGATAGAGATGTAGTGATTTCATTGTGCTTAATAGTGATTAGTTTTAAATTTACCTACTTCTGCTATATCTGAATTGCATGGGCAACGTCTTTTTTTTACTTCAGGTTTCAGGGAGTAAAGTAAAAGGGTATCCCTTGTAATGCATGTTTGAAATACGTAACATTTACATTAGTAGTAACTAATTCATGCGTGAGCTACCTGCATTATTTGGTCACAGATAAATTATAGGACTACATGGATAATAGCAGGTAGGTTTCAGCTGACATAATTCCAATCATCCCAAACTAGGTCATCTTAGCACTGACAGAATCCCTACTGTTGTGATGCAATCCATCTGAAGCAGTGGAAAGTAATGAAGCTTTGCAACTAAAGCTTAGTAAACTAAACCTTTTGGAGATATCAATACAAAAGAATGTTGGCAACCACATTATTATCTCAGGGACGTAGTGACAACATTTTCCAAACTGGTTTTAGGTGTTAATTTATGTCTTTTTTTCGTATCGTTTTAGTATCCTGTTTGGGCAGTATAGGAGTGCAAATGTTCTGCAGTGCTCTATTGCATCAGTAGTAATTTGTAGCAGTGAAATCTGCTTCATTAGTGCTTGAGATTTACAGTAAGACCGCTAGTTATCTTTTCTCCTGATGGAGAACACCGTGCTTGTTTTCTAAGACTTAGGAAATACTCATAAATTTTCCAAGAAACTTTTTTGCCTTCGTTGTTAAGCATAAATGTTGCCATTGTTTTGTAAAGGAAATGCTCTTCTGTTACATCAGAAAATTAGTTCATGTATTTAACTCTCTGTTCTATTCTTCCCCTTCCAGTCTTGTAGGAAGAGGGCATGCACAGTTGAATGCTACTTTTTGGTTGACATTTTTATGCAGACTGTTTCTGTTCTTTGTTTTAGTTATTTTAAATGGGATCTGGATGGGAATCATAAAAGGAGTTACACGAAAATGTAGGGAGCACGAAAATGCTCCTCAGTGTAGCTTGTCCTTTGTGAAGAAAGTGCTGTTTTCCATTACACAATTTGTCACAGAAAAACTGGAGTTTTTTTGTAGTGTTATGTCCTTTATTTTTGCTGTCCATGTCAACGTGAAAATAGGTCAAATTTTGCAGTCTTTATTTCAGCAAACCAGAAATTAACTTCAGCAGGAATTGCTCTCACAGAGCTGCTGTGTAACATGCTGCAGTTTAGTTCATAACTAGTAGAAAGTAGCATGAGGCTGATGATAAAGGACAAGAAGATTGGGGTGAACTGGTATAAATTTTTATGGATTGCAATCTTGATAAATATTAGCTAGAAAATTAACAGAAGCTTTATTATTTGTCAGTGTCTTCTGACTATTGAAACTCTGGAGAGTGATTCAAATCCACTCAGACTTCTAGATTTACTAATATGAACTTAGTAGTCAATACAACTTCAAATGGTGGGTGGAAAGACGTCAGACTCATTACCTTTGATGACTGGTAATTTAACAAAACCACGTTGACTTTACAAGTCAAATTTTGGGTTGTTGAGGTGTGTTTGCAAGAAACAGTAAATGGATGTGAATGAGTTTAATTTGTGTGCTATCTTGTCTTCTGAGAAGCTGGTCAAGCATCTAGTCCATCTTCCAACGTCCACTGCCCTTCAATGGGTCGTGACAGTGGGACTTCTGAGGAGCTGATGTTTTGTTTGCAGATGTTAGACTTGATCATGTTTTGCCTTCTCAACAAGGGATTGCATTTGTTCCTGTCTGCATTTGAATACATATAGATAGCACTTGTCTGTGGCGCAGTGGCACAGGTCCAGTGTAGTGGCTAAACAAACACATCAGCATTGCTTGGTGATAGAGACAAGCGCAAAGTTGTTAACTGCAATAACTGTCTGTAATGGTAGTTAGATATAGTTGTTTTGGATATACAACCAGGTCAGTGAATGTCCAAACACAGAGCACATGTGTATGTATTCTGGGGAAAAGGGAGAGCTCAGGGAAGACCTTAATGGAACATGATTGAACCTTGAGCAAAGATAATACGTACTATCTGTGTATGTACTAAACAGTACATACTGTTTCTTAATTGCCGTCATGATCAGCGTAAAGTTAGTTGTTAGTTCTTTATGTTCCATTGTATTGTCTACTTTTTTAAAACGAAGGCTAAATGAGATACTGTGGGCGCTCAGCCTGTATCTCTGGCACACACTGTGGTTTCAGATACTCCAAGCCTCCTCTGTCTGCATCATGATTAGGTTGTAATTTCACATTTGCTACTGGTGGTTTCAGTGTTTTCACTTCCACTGGCAGCAGATTTGCTTTAGGATCTCAAGTTCCCCATTAAGATAGCCTTTACACAGTTGTGACTGCAGTGGGAAGTGGCACTACATAGGCTTTGTTTTCTTCTTTCGGGTGGGTTTGAAGAAAAGGGATACGTGTGAATAAATTTTGAATGATCAGAGTAAAAATGTATTTATAAAATTTTAATTATGTTAGTTTTTTGTAAATATTGATAAAAATAACAATCTATGCCCTAATTTTGAAAAGAAATCAGATCTTACTAGGCCTGGTGGAAGAAATAAATATATTTGTTTTGGTTTCTTTTAAAGAGAAGATAAGGAGAAATTATTGTGAAGCTGTTGCTGCTGTCTCTTAGCTGGCCCTATTTTTGATAGTGAACATGCACTACATGTAGATTCACATCAGATCTGGCTTCTTGTAGGCTGTTACCATTGTTCATAGAACCTTATTATATTGCTATGTGATCTTAATAGCCCAATGCTATTAAGCCTTCTTTGTATTTTTATTTATTTCCTTTGTTGATTGTGTTCTAGATCTACTATGTGCACTACTTAAAAAAGACACTTTCAAATTGTTGAATGAAATTAACATGTGATGGCTTGAATTATGATAATAGGTTACAGTAGCAAACTTTTTACATCAGAAGTTATACTTCAGCTGATTTAGTCACAAGTGTAAGAACTACCTTGTACTCCTAAGGGAAGCAAAGCAGTAACATTTTATTGTGTAACGTCATTGAGTGTAAGGGTAAATTTTACCAGAGTAACAGTATGCTCTTATTTGCAACTGCTAATATAGCTGTTGTGAAATGAGCTGCTCTACAACAGCTTCTACCGTTTTAATGAATGTGGTTAGAGAAAGGCAGTGTCAATATGACCTGAAGAGAGACGTATTGCAGACTGTAGGTTATTGGTTTATGTTTATGTTATAGACAATGCATCAGTCCTAAGGAAAAAAATAAGTCTGTATCCTCATTTGCCATGTTTGACACAGTGAAAGCTAGATATACCTGGGAGTTCTTGGGTATGTTTCATAGTATTGAAATTACAAAAGACACGGTATAGAATATTGTCAGCATTGTCCAAGCAAAATTCACATTAAACCAGAAAAAAATGAGCTCTTGTAGTCACACATATTTGATGCCAAAATTTGCAAACTGTTGTCTGTATTTCAGTGTAGCAATTTCAAAGAGCAGGGTTGCTAAATTTTTACTATCCTTCCCCCTTTGTCACCTTTCTGTTATTTGTGGTTACTTATAGCAATTTAAAATGAGAAACTGGGTTTATTCACTTTACTACATTTGCCTCTTATTTTATTCTGAAACCACGTGCTTTTGCTGTTTTATTCTTAAGTAGAAAAGGTTTTAAAACTTTTGAGGGAAATGTCTTTTAGCTACAAGGTGCCTTCTTGAGAATAGACATTTTCACTACTCAAATCAATGATCAATTTTGAATGGACACCTTGTTTCTTAAGATCTTTCTACTGTTATGGACGTGATGGATTTAATATTAACATGTTGAAGGTGGGTTTTCATGTTTTTCAAAATAGTGAATCCCTGAGTGAGTTTGCATCTGGGAAGAGATAAGAGATTAAATTCAGATACTATTTGTCAAGGCGATTAGTTCAGTGATCCAGCAAGTCCATCCTTTAGCTGCAGTAGAGATATTATTTTGAGTTTTTTGTTATTGAATTTCATTAGACCCTTCTGTATGATTTATGGAAGTCCCTTAATATCTATATAGCTTGAATAGTAAAGAATAAGACCTTAGAATTGGCTTTCAAGAGCATCTCTGAAGTAGTAGTAGAGAAGAAAGGGTTCAGATTGTTTTTCCTTCTTGAGACCAGCACTGATATCTGAGTAAAACTGCTGTAGTGTCCTGAGCTTTTAAAGTGAAAGCCATTCAGGGCACAGTTCACTAGGTTGTAGTCTGTTTATGATACATGAAGAGTAAATACCTTTGGTGTGTAGGTGTATCTAAATGTTCCTTTGAGGGCTTTCACTTACCATAGTATTGTCAGTTCTAGTCTTCTTTTCCTGTGGTAGATAATGTGTATGCATGTAAATATGCATTTACCTATGTATTTAGTGAACATGCATTTATTTAAGCATGTTCATGGCTTTTAGAAACTAGATTCACCAGGTCTTTGTGAAAGGACATTTTTTTTCTCAACTCATTCAGTATTATTCGAAGCATTAACACATCACTGAACAAATTGCCCTCTTGCATATGCTAATTTCACACTTAAAAGAACTCATTGTAACACGTTTTAATGCTGTAGTCGAGATGGAGATGGGAATAGCAGGCATGTCAGACTGTCATGTGACTGAAAAATGTCTACAATTCCTTTCTCTTTGGGTCAGCAGTTTGTACTTAGCATAACTTAGCATGAATGTAAGCAGACCATGTAGTTTGAAGAAAAGGTTAGTCTTTGCTTTAGTCCTTTGTGTGTCTATTAGCCTCAGTTTTGCAGATCGAGTCTGATTAAACAACACTTTAGCCTTAATTTCACACTAGTAGTGAATGTTGTGCTGGAAGTAAAAATACTTGATCTTTGTTTGCAGTGCATTTTTTTCAAGGCATTCATTTGGAGTTTTCTGCAGCTAACAATGATTACTGCACAACGTTATATAGTAAATCTTTGTTACGGCAACTTGCCGTTAACTCTTGCAGTGTATGTTACCCGTGCCTGCAGATGTAGCATACCAAAGTCTCATATATTTATGATGGTCTAGAAGTGAGCAATCAGTTCATATTTAGTAAACATCTTCTATTAGATTGGATTAGTATATTAAAAAAAGAAAAAAATCATTGTCACCTGCTTATGAATAAACATTGCTCTCCTAGATTGGAAATTCAGTTGAATTAATTAGTAAAATAGCTTGTGACTGACAAGTGAACTAACGTTTTGATAAGTTGAACAATGAGAACCGAAGCTTCTTAGAATGCATAAAGCTGTACGTTTGCCTGGAGGACTTTGAGTTGAATTGAAGAGAATGAAAGACTATGTAGGTATCACATTTCTGAGGTGTTTATCACATCCAATTTGAGCTTTTAAGCGTATATGAAGGAATCTTGAAAGGATTTTTTGATTGACCTTTTTTTTTTATCTTTACAGAGTAATTCTCTGTTGGTCCCAGACAGCCTGCGAAGTGCAGATAAACGCAGGAATGGACCTGAATATACCAATGACATCAAAAAGAGAAAGGTGGATGATAAGGATTCCAGCCATTATGTAAGCAAGTCTGTGTCAAAGAAATTATTAGTTTATTTACACAAACTCTGCTTTTATGAGAAGAACAATATGTGTGAAGAACTAAAGAGATGCATTTCGTATGATTCATGTAATGGGTGAATACATGTGCTGGAGAAGCCATTATTCACAATGTGGGAAGAGTAGCAACTCAGTAGTTTGGGTTACTGTCAAGTAATATTCCTCAACAGAGACAAGTGAGCAGGGAGTAGCTCTTGGATTCACAAATGTTCTAGGACATTTCCATTCTGGACTGCTTTGAAACATGTAGGTTTGTTTGAAATGCAGGATTTTGTTGACTTCAGGGAATTTGCTACATTTTTTTTGATAGTAGCTATTACCATGCTGAATAATAATTACCATTGCAAACTGCATGTTATGAGGCCGTATCAATGTGCTAAACATTCTTTTTGGTTGGTCTGGCAGTTTCAGCAGAAAGCAAGTTGAAATATAAAAAGTTCACAGTTTATGATTGCATTTTTTTCTAGCTTGCTTTATGTTTAATTTCAAAAGATACTTAACACATGTAGCGTATATGAAGGGAGGTTCACCCTTAAGTTTTCAACTTCAAGTCTAATCACAAGGTGACACTTGAATAGTATCTTAAAGAGTAGAACTTGTGTGTGAGTACTGAAAAGCAGAACTCAATCAGAACAGAATATATTATTATTCAGTGTAACAGTAATGTGGCACATTGTCTGATTTATGCAAATCAAGTCAGTAATTATTTCTGTGTTACTTAAATACCAGTGAAATCAGGTGCTGCTTTATTTCCTCAGAATTTGTTAGGGTCATTTCTCTCTCTTGGACCCAGAACATCTCTGAGCATCTGTTAGGTATTGTGGAGCTACAGACAGTAGATGGTGTTATGCTCCCCTTTCTGCACATTATAGTGTAGCATTGCTGTTAAGGTTTTGCCACTTGTATTCCCACCACTTTCTAATAATCTTGTTTTGATTAACCTTGATTTGCCAAGGGTTTGGTGAACTTAACCAACTATAACATCTCTCAACTTTGAGTTTTTGATACTCTATTATTCTATGTGCATTTTTTATTTCAAATATTTGAAGATTAAGCATTCTTAAGCTACACTTAATAAACGAAGAAGGATGGAAAAGCTTAACTTGTTTGTCTTTTTAGTATTTTACTGGAAAGAAATGGAAAGGCTATTATTGCACTAAAGAAGTTGTTTGTTTACATTTTAAATCTGTGTTTCTGTTTGCTGTTCACATAAAATGTATTATACAGATAAAGGCATAATCAAAATAAAGAACTGAGCAAAACAAGAATATTTGAAAGTTCCAGATTTAGTCTAATCTGGAAGATGATCTGTTTAAAGGTTTCCAAATTTTGCAAACACAGAGCTGCTGATATTTTGCTTATTTTAGATGAGGCCTCTGTAGGTAAAAGGATGTACTGCTTTTGTCATAAAGGATATAAATAAGTTGTAGAAATTGTTGGGTTTGGAAATAATATGCCAGATGCAGCTTGTTTTATTTTCTTTTTGGTTTCTGACTAATTTTCATGTTAGGACCTGTAGTTTCAACCTGTGGATTTGTTAGTAAGGAGAATCTTCTAATATTAATTGTACCAGTAGGAGATGCCTTTGATAGACCCAGTAAATTAATGTTTCTCAAGATGACAGTGGAGTGCATTTAATCATTGCTTAGCATCTATTTTAGCCCTCCTCATGACAGTATTTCTGGTGAACAAGTGTCTCACCTACTGTTCTTGCTACATGCTCAAATGTGTTTTAACCTATTCTTGACTTCTGGGTGCTTAATACTTTTTAAGAAATGGAAGATAACCAGGACTGATACTTTCCTGTTCCTTCTTTTTTTCCACACTTTTGTTGAACAGCTTTCTGAGTGGCAAATTAAGTCACCATTTTGTCCTCAGTGGCACTTTTCAGTTCCTAAGACATTGCTGATACTAGGGCAGTACTCAGCTGTCAAAGTAGAAGGAAAGGTTTGAACTACCTGTTGGGGTTCTGTACATTGTTTTTTGGGTGGAGGGGTATGTGTCATATTGGGGTTTTGCAAAACATTTGCGGCCTATATTGAAAAAGAGAGAAGGATGCCTTACTTTCTGTCAATGTGACAGAAGTGCGACAGCACAGACAATTCAAAAGCAAAAAGTAGGGGGACAGTTTGAGTGGTCTTGTATTACTGATCTGTTTTGCCTTGAAATTACGCATCAGATTTGCTCACATGATAATTTTAAGTTTTGTAATTCACTTTATCTGTTTTTGGAAGGTTGGTTGGTTGGTTTTGGTTTTGATTAAAGATTTAGTGCACTATAGAAACCACTACATAGAATTTCTGTATCATAGAATGCCTGCTGAGGCATCCCAGGCTATTTTAGAGATAGGGATCAGGAGTCAGTTGAGTAACTACTGTAAGACTTTAGAGCACCCCAGCTATATGTGAACCAGTCAAAATGCAGCTTGACAAGCCACAGTAAAACATTTCAGTTTAGGAATATGAAGTTATTTTTGTTTTGTTAAGTGAAGCATTCAAATGCCTTGGCTTTTTTGAAGGTTTTTCTTCCTAGATCTTTCCATTTCTACATTTTCCTTTCTGGAAAATGAGAAGAATGTTCCTATCATGTTGAGGAATTTGATTCATCAAACAAATACCAAAATATTCCAGTTTCCTGAAATCCATTGTTCATTGTAGACATGCACAAGCAGTAATTGCCACAAGATTAACATGTAATATTAGCATATAAACAGAGTGAGTTTCTCTTTGAGGAGCAGAGAGTGGTTTTGGACCACTTGCAATATTGTTGAGACTGCTACCTTTCAACTAGTGTTACTTTATTTGGATTGTGTTAATGAAGCAGAAATGAGGTGGTGTGTTCCTGTTTTCATTGTTTTCCTTATTGCTAATAAGCTAACGAAAGCCTATTTGTTTTTTGTTGTGGAAAAAAAATACCTGAGTGGATGTGAAATCTTTCTCTCTGGGCTCTTCATGTACTAATTGAAATGAACACTATTTATTTATTTATTTTTAATAGGACAGTGATGGGGACAAGAGTGACGATAACTTGGTTGTAGATGTATCCAATGAGGTAACTTTTTTTCATTTTTGTAGTCTTGATGTTTGCCCAAAGTTCAAAGGAAAAGTGCACTTAGATTTCAGAAAAAAAATTCCTCTATGTGGATATGTTAAAATATTCACAGCTTTTCCTTTTTAGTACTGCAGTTACTGTGTCTTCCTCTGAGCTCTCTGGTTGCCTTGGCTTTTTCTTCTGCTGCTTTGTCCAGGTCTCTTACCTCTTCAGTTAGATGCTCTGTAGTAGAGTTGTGGTAAGATGCAGGCGAAGAGCTGAGGTGTTCAAACTACTGTTTTCAAATGGGAAAGAATGGCATTATTTAACCCTGCATTTAATTGTAGAAATATTACTAAAATAACACTTGTTATACTTAGTACAAATTTACTGTTATTTCAAAAAAATTTATACTGCAAATTTATCAAAATTGCTAGTATTATAATGTCCCACATTAAAGGCAGCATTTTCCAGAAATGTTTGGTTTTTAGAATTAAGTCAGTTGAAGTCAGAATGAAGTTAGTTCACAAAATTTTCTAGATGTTGTAGCTGCTTTTCTTTTTCCTGGGGCAGAGATTTGTCAGTGGCATCAAAGTGAAGAAATGAGCTTTCCACTTTATTAGTTCTGTATTTTAGATGACAAAGAGTTTTAGAAGGCCTGAATTTGGTAGTGAGGTTCTTCTGCTTCGTGGAAAGCACAAGGAGAAAAGCTATCAGAGGAGAAGTTTCAACAGCTCCATGTGTCTAAATGATGTCAACAGAGTAGAAAAATAGGTATCCATTTAGATATTTTAGTAATCCTTTCCAAAGTCATGCCTACCATGAAACTACTCAGTAATTGGTCATCCTCTTGTCAGGATTGTTTCCTTCCCTGATGGTGTTCTCATGAGCCAAAAGAGCATGGAGAATCTGCATAGGTATAATGACATTGAAGTTTGCTGGGCTAGCTATTTCATTTGAAAGTAAATGCAAAGAATGCTGCTGGAATAGAGAAGGATAATCACCTGTGAGACTATTTCTTAACTTCCTGTAGTTGTAAGAAGTGAAACAATGCAGATGGTATTTAGACAGAAATGATAAATACTATGACATACAAAGTATACATCTTTATCTCTTCTTCTGAAGATAGAGATGATCAAGGTTTGTATGGCCTAAAAGACATTATTCAAGTATTTATGTCACTAGCATTGTGTGGAGAATGCAGTAAATGGCAAAAGCAGTGTAAACTGACTGCAGTTAGTGTTGTGTGTCTTGTTCTAATCACATGTTGTGTGCTCTGGCCTTAGTGCTTGTAATTAGTTATACTTATTGCTAAGTCTGTGCTTGGGACATTTTATTACAGTTTATGATTACTTGTAGAATAAAATAAATCCAGATTGCTTAATATTTGAGTTTATGTTTATAAATCAGTGAAGGAAGGTATTTCAGCTGTCTTTCTATGAAGATTACAAAATATCTTGTCCCTTGAATTTACTGCTTAAATTCTTCTATTTTTTTATCCCTAGACTCCTTAGTGGTGTTTGTGTACGAACTCATGACACTGTTCTGTGCTGTCCTTCCCTTACATTGCTTTAGGATCCTTCATCCCCAAGGGCGAGTCCCAATCATTCACCACGTGAAAATGGTATAGATAAAACCCGCCTGCTAAAGAAAGATGCCTCTAGCAGTCCAGCATCTACAGCCTCTTCAGGAAGTTCCACTTCCCTTAAATCCAAAGAAATGAGTCTGGTGGGTAGCTGTCTGTTGTTCATAAAAATGCAATGTTATTACAAAGTAGAAGGGTTGTTTAATCATTGCTTGTTTTTCTTTCAGCAACAAGTTACGATTTAGTACAGTATGTATATAGTCACTAAGAAGTTGTCCAGACTTTTGTTAGACTCTTCTAAATCAAGTGTTACTCTATAAAAATGCTAATTGCAGTAGCATTAATAAGTCAATCAAAATGTATTTAGTTTTTGCATCACACTTACTGTGGTGGTGTTTTGATTTTATATTTAGATGTGCACTGTCTAATAAGCTAAAATAATTTGTCAATGCAGTCTCTGTTTTCCTAAAAAAAAAACAACTCAGGCATTATCTTTTTCATGCCAATGGCAGAAGAAAAAATAACTTTGCTCATTTTTTATTTTAGTTTTGGCAGCAATCAAAAAGATCAATGTTTCTGTCTCAGAAGTTAATTTTGTCAGCATTGTGTGGATTTACAAAAATTGGCTGAAGGACTAAGTAGTAGATGTCCATCATCTCAGCTGCTGTTGTGATAAACTGTATAATATGGCCTGCATTAAAAATAATACTACTTTTAATTTGTTTCATGATACTAGCATGAGAAAGCCGGCACGCCTGTTTTGAAATCTAGCACACCAACTCCTCGAAGTGATGTGCCAACCCCAGGCACTAGTACAACTCCAGGACTTCGTCCAGGCCTTGGCAAGCCTCCGACAATGGAGCCTTTAGTTAACCAAGCTGGTAATGCATTGAGTCATATGTTTGTATGGTTCTAAAATTAATATTTTCTTAGGTATGTAGTTCTGTGTGAACGTTAGTTAGAAGTATTGATCAGAAGCAGATGCCTGGTTTAACAAGTGTTGAAATGTCTTTCTATCTCTTGTCCTTTTTTTCAAGTAGTCCAGAGCCTGAACAAAATATACAAAACCTCTCAGAGGTTTCTGCCACTTAACTGAATACAATCTCTTCTTTAGCTCTTTGTCTGGATCTACCAATATTTGCTGCAGTGTAAATCTTGACAAATGCAGATGGAAGTTTACTTTTTCTGTTCACCCTCATACAGCTTTAGACATGAACTGTGTAAACCATGCTTATCAGTTTTACTGCATAATGTAATGTCTGCATAGCAGACAGTAAATGTAAACAGGGAAATATTACAAAAAATGGAAACATGTAACACTAGAAGATTGTTAAATGTAATCAGCAAGTTCATACTTCAATAGTTGTTGCTTATAGTGAGTGAAAAGATGTGATGATACAAACAGTAGCAGTCTTTCTGGCAGAGTGTATGTGAGAGGGGAAGGTTAGGTATAGCAGAGGAAAATGAAAAAAAGGTGAAGTTTTTTCTCCCTGTATTCAGAAGTGTATAAAATAAAACTACTTCATTTCTTTATTCTGTAGCTGCAGGTTTGCGAACGCCACTGGCAGTACCAGGACCATACCCTGCTCCATTTGGAATGGTACCTCATGCTGGCATGAATGGGGAGTTGACTAGTCCAGGTGCAGCATATGCCAGCCTGCACAATATGTCACCCCAGATGAGTGCTGCTGCTGCAGCAGCAGCTGTGGTTGCTTATGGAAGATCTCCTATGGTATGCCATACATTGCATGCAATCTCAGTCCTATGAGTTGTGGTTCACTGAGAAGAGCAGCATGCTTCATTTACCACTGTCAAATTCCCAAGTTAAAACAGACAGATGCTTGACAGCTTCACTGTGTGCTTCACTTCGTTGCATGGCTAGATAAACAAATTTGCACCTTGAAAACAAAGAATCTCTTGTGTTTTTTTCCTTTTTTTTTTAGCCTTCATCAATGCTTTGATTGGTTAATAAATGCTGAAAAAACATTTAATGCTTTAAACAAAACCGTCATTTTGGTAGCTGCATGCTGTTTCTTTAGTGCTATGGACATCTGCTCTTCTCTTGTTGAACCAGGTTTCAATTCCATGCAGACATACCAAAGTAATCTCAAACCATGTAGAGATTTTTTGTAGTCTATGTTTCTGTCCTTGCATTTTGTTTTATATTCAAATCAGTGTGTCCATACAGATTTTGGAGCATTTTGATAAGATGTGTAAGGATAGTTGCTGTTGTGGGTGTACTATAGTAAACAGAGTATAGTGGTAACAGTTGCTGTCAAGCCAGACCTAGAGACCTGATTCTGCAAACATGAGCTTGATGGCACCATTATGCGTAAACAAAGTTACCTACTTGTACATTTGCAAGATTTCACTTAACATTTGACATTGTCATTACTATAGATATGGCTGCTTTTTCTCAAAATGTTAAATAGGACTTCTTATGTGAAAATTCTAAACAGCAGAATGTGCCTCTTAAAATAGTAAGAAGGTGTAATGTTCAAAAGAAACTTGTCTGTTTTGTCCAGAATTTTAGTTTGGATTATTTGTCATACATCAGGATATAAAAGTGTAGTGGGATTGCAATATGTAAAGCAAGCACCATATATTTAAGTCATAGGCAGATTAGTCAGCACCATGCAGTACAGCTCTGTGAGAGATCGCTCAGTTGATGTGCCCGCACAGCGCCGAGTGAAGCCATGCAGAGATTCTGGCTTGGGCCTGGAGCTGTTTTCCAGAACTTTGCTATGCCTGCATGAGTACTCACTAGCTGTCACAGATCTGAAGAGTGATGCTGCATGTCTACATGCCAGCATACCTCAGACTGTAATTCCAGGGCTAGGTCTGCTAATGCAGGATTATTTGTGTTATGCTCAGTGATGTGAATGCATGGTGATATATGCATTATTTGATTTCTCTTTGCATATGAATACCTCTAGCAGAAGCATGCCCAGGGAAAACATTTTTCACCACCTATGAAGGGACATGAATTTATTTAATAGTGTGGGTAAAAGGCATGTTTTGGTTAACTGCATAATAACCTGGGAGTGGAAAATGAGGGTCATGCTGAATAAGAAATTGCAAGTAGGAGATTAATGTGGTTTTCGTTGTTAGGTGGGGTTCGATCCTTCTCCTCACATGAGAGTACCTGGAATCCCTCCAAATCTAGCAGGGATTCCTGGGGGAAAACCGTAAGTAACTTCTAACATTTTGGTAATATCTGCAATATCTACACAGAATAAAGTTATCTTGCTTCAGTGAACAAGAATTCCAAACAGGGTAGTGTCTAGTTGTTCCCAAGAGATAAAGAGATTGACTTAGACCTTTAATGGGTAAGAGGTGCAGCATATAAATTCTCAAATGAAGTTATCATGTTCAAAAACAGGTTTGCATATACCTATTTCCAAGGAAACGTTTTTGAAGGTATACTTTAAGATTTATTATCCCCTCATTTCTGGGAAAAGTTAAGGAGACTACAGTGTGGTAGACAGTGCTAAAATGTGAGATAAAGATGTGTATGAAATTATACTATACTGAGCATAAATGAGTGTTGCAGTCTTGCAGAATAGTTTCAGACATGAGCCTTTAAACTCTTTTTTATAAGTACACAGATAAGGATCATGAAGCTGTTGTGCAGCAGATGATAGACAATACATAGCGAATAGACTCAAGTACTTTTATTTAAAAGGTTTTCATTATTGATGAAGAGGTGGTTAAGTAAGTTTCTTCTGTGATACTGTGGCTTACTGATTTTATAATAAATTCACCAAAACAGCATACATCAATTTTTTTTTTTGTGATTTGGTTTTGCTAAGCTCTTGAGACAGTTTATCCATGTGCAGTAGAGTCATAGAATCATTGGGCATTGGAAGGGACCTCGAAAAATCATGTAGTTGCACAGGAACAGGTCCAGGTGGGTCTTGAGTGTCTACAGAGAAGGAGACTTCACAACCCCCCTGGGCAGCCTGTTCCAATGCTCCATTACCCTCACTGTGAAGAAGTTCCTTCTGATATTTATATGGAACCTCCTGTGTTCCAGCTTGCACCCATTGCCCCTTGTCCTATTACTAGATGACCTTGAGAAGAGCGTGGCTCCATCCTCCTGACACCCACCCCTCACATATTTGTACACATGAATGAGGTCACCCCTCAGCCTCCTCTTCTCCAAGCTCAAGAGACCCAGCTCCCTCAGTCTTTCTTCATAAGGGAGGTGCTCTACTTCCTTCACAATCTTTATTGCTCTACGCTGGACACCTTCCAGCAGCTCTGTATCATAAGCAAGTATGACTGCTTATAAAATATGATCTTGCATATTTCTGGAAAACTTGCCTGTGCGAGTACACATGAGCATAGACTGCAGATTTGACTATTGTTTTATTGGTGAGAGTGGGGTAGAAAGGATTTTAACAGATTTTTTGGTCACAATTTGTTCATACTCAGCATTCAGTGCTTTCAACAGGATGTTACAGGTAACATAGTTCTACTCTGGGTAATTTCTCAATTTTAAAATTCACTTAACACTTAACATTTTTTTGCTGGGTTGTTGGTGTCATACACCGTCTTTACCAATCTGTTACAATTTAATTTTTCATTTTGCGCCTTCAGGAAATCTTCCAAGACACTTATATTTGACATACTTCCTAAGTTATAAGACCATACTGGTGGTGAGGTTTATGAACATACATGTTTCTTTGCTTTCATTTTGAACTCTTGTTAATAGTTACTGTTACTTTGTGATGTCAGTCATGCAAACATCATTAAAAGTACATCAGATTACAGGCAAGAAAGTGTGTATTTTTTTTGTATTCTTTATCCATGACAGTAGGAAAGCAGCAGACTTAGATTAGTAAGGCTGTACAGGTTAGCTGTGTGTTGGCAATGTGAAAAGCATGATGGATTTACTTAAGAGTTGGTGGTGCATTGACAAGTTTACTAAAATGAAGACTCAACAAGTTGATGCTGTGTGTTAGGTGGTGGTATATTTAAACTTACTACAGTAAGAAAAGGGCTTTTCTCTCAAAACATTCTTTAATTAAGAGTAAAATTCATTCTTGCTGAATTTAATAGAGTTTGGCATAATTTTATTTTTGGAGATTGCAAATTCAGCAGGTTTGAGTTTGTGCTTTTAAACAACTACATTCATAAACTTTAAATTACTTGCTCCCTTAGTACATTTGGAAATACTATCAGCTATGACTGGAGGTTAGCAAATGTAACTCCAATTTCCAAAAAGGGTAAGAAGGAGGACCCAGGTAACTATAGACAGGTCAGCCTCACCTCCAGCCCAGGAAAGGTGATGGAACAAATTGTCCTGGATGCTGTCTCTAGGGACACCAAGGACAAGAGGGTCATTAGGGACAGTCAGTATGGCTTCACCAAGGGGAAGTCATGCTTGACCAACCTGATGGCCTTTTATGAGGGCATAACCAGGTGGGTAGAAGATGGAAGTGCAGTGGATGTGGTCTGTCCTGACTTCAGTAAGGCATTTGACACAGTCTCACATAACATCCTCGCAGCCAAACCAAGGCAGTGTGGACTGGATGATAGGGTAGTGAGGTAGATTGTGAACTGGCTGCAGGATAGAAGCCAGAGAGTCATGGTCAGTCTCCTTCTCTGGAAATGTTCAAGACCCACCTGGACATGTTCCTGCGCAGATTGGCCTAGGTGATCCTGCTGTGGCAGAGGGATTGGACTAGATGGTCTTTTGAGGTTTCTTCCAATCCTTAATGATTCTATGATTCTGTGAAAACCATTTTCAGTTAGAAATTTTCTGTGACTGAGTTCTAATTGTTGCATTATTCAAGACACAAAACCAGAACACGTATGCTTCTGTACTTTATAACTAGTCTGTGACTACCTTAGTTTTTTAATAAATTCTTGATTTTCTGTTTCCACTGCTTTATTCACACTGCTTTGTAGATCACTCATTTGAAAAATTCTTAACTCTCCACTTGATTTTATATGTCTGTAATTTTAATTTTTAGTCATATCGGTTGGACTTGAGTAATTTCCTTTAAAATGGCTCTTTAATTTAGCTTTGGTTTAAGTGAGACAAACTACAAATTCCATAGGCAGATCCGTTACCTTTCCATTGACAGTTTCAGAATGATCTCTTGTTTAAGCCTTGATTTGCTAAGCCTAGCTAGTAGATGGTGTCTGCTACTTATAGCATCTTTGAGTATCACTTAGGTATTGCCCTTAGACAAGTCTCAATATTTTCTGCAGGAAGTGCATGGTATAATTATGAAAACTAGAGGAATACTCCAGGTTTATTTTCATAATATGGCTTTTCCTGCCGTGCATTTAAGGTACAACACAGAATTTATTTTATGAGGTATGTGGTTTTCATCTATTGTCTTGTTGTAAGTGTCACAGGGAATTTTCAGACTGAACTATTGAATCCACAGCCATATGTGTGTTACATCTCTACATCTTTATCAGTGTTTTTTCTGGTTCTGTTTTTTCAGCTAGTCCTGCATCCAGGAGAAAATAAAGTTCCTTTATTTCCAAAGGAATGACATTTCTAATGGCACTCGGTTTTCTTTAGCTCCTACGTTATCTGAGATCTGTTAATGACTACCTTGTAAGAAGAATATCAGTAGCCTCTTAAAAAACCTATGGAGAATTCCTGCGTATCTGTCGTTATCAAGGGTGTTGTTTGGAGAGCTTGGTTTTTGCCTGCCTTGTTTTGTAGTGTAATTATATGTGTGTCTTTAGCCCATCTTTTTATGTTCCTGAATGTGAAACTTGCAGTGTTGCTCTTTGCAGAGTCTGACCTGGTTAGCAGTGGTACAGATGTACTTGGGAAACTGGTTTTTGGTCTCTAGACTTTCTAAAGTCAAAGGTCTTCAGCTGTTTCCTACTTATACAAATGGATTAGCTTTGCATGTAGTAGTATATTGTGTTATGGTTGCTTTTAAAAAAAAAAGTTGTTTCCTGTGAGGTTTTTCTGATTACTTCATTATTTTGGTGTACACTCAGATGATCTCTTATTATTTGTTTTCTGATGAGGACTTGTTATGCATATGTGAATGAATAGGAATAAAATTAATTTTCCTTTTGTTGTTTTCAGAATTCTCATCAGTAGATCACTCTTCACTTCACAGTGAAGCACTTCTTAGTTTTATATTGGGGTTTGTTGGGTGAAAACGGTAGTATTTTTTTCCTTCCAGGTAGCCTTGTGTCATTACCTAATCAATAATTATGTTGAAGGTACTAGTTATTGTCATGGGCATGTGGTGTCTCAGTCTTGCACTCATGTTTTGACACATATAACTGTGCTGTCAATACAAGTTCTTGGTGTGTTGCTGTAATCATATGTTGCATTAGTCTTTCTAGCAAGATACTTACTTAGCTTTTCTGTAAGTTTTCTGTATCTGTTAAAGTAATCTGGGATAACCTGGGAGATCCCAGATAACTGGAGATTGGCCAGTGTGGTGCCCAAGAAGGGCCAGAAGGAGGCTGCAAGGAACTGTAATCTTGTCAGTGTGACCTCCGTGCTTGGCAAGGTTATAGAGCAGATCATCCTGAGTGCCATTGAGCAGCATGTATAAGGCAAGCAGGGATCAGGCATAGCCAACATGGGTTTAGGAGAGGAAGGTTCTGCCTAACTACTCTGACCTCATTCTATGACTGACTGAGAAGCCAAGTAGATGAGGGGAAGGCAGTGGATGTAGTCTACCTAGACTTCAGCAGAGCCTTTGACACAGACTGCCACAGCATCCTCCTGGAAAACCTTGCAGCCCATGGCTTGAATGGGTACACACTCCTGCTTGATGACCAGGCACAGAGAGTAGTTGTGAATGGTGCCCCATCCAAGTGGTGCTCCCCGGGATCAGTGCTGGGCCTAGTTCTGTTCAACATCTTTATTGATGACCTGGATAAGTGAATTAAATGTAACCTTAGTAAATGTGCAGATGACAAGTTGAGTTGGAGTGTTAATCTGCTGGAGGGTAGGAAGATGTTGCAGAAAGGTCTGGACAGCCTGGGTCAATCGGCAGAGGCCAGCGGAATGAGGTTTAACAAGGCCAAGCACAGTGTCCTACACTTTGGCCATAATTAGCCCCCCTCAGAGCTACAGACTGGGGGATGAGTGGCTGGAGAGCAGCCTGACGGAAGAACTTGTCAGTACTGGTTGACACCTGGTTGAACATGAACCAGTAGTGCATCAGGTGGCGCAAAAGGCCAGCGGCATCCTGGCTTGTATCGGGAGTAATGTGGTCAGCAGGACTAGGGACATAATTCTCCACCTGTACTCGACACTGGTGAGACCTCACATGAGGTACTATGTGCAGTTTTAGGTCCCTCACTTCAAGAAAGATAATGAGGTACTGGAGCATGTCCAGAGTACAGCAATGAGGCTGGTGAAGGGACTAGAGGGAAAGTCTTAGGAAGATAGGTTGAGGGAGCTGGGATGGATTACTCTGGAGAAGAGACAAGGAAGGGGCCCTAATCACACCCTGTAACTACCCAGAGGGAAGTTGTAGACAGGTGGGGGCTGGACTCTTTTCCCAGGCAGCTAGCCACAGGATGAGAGGGCTTAGCCTGAAGCAGCAGCAAGGGAGATTTGGGTTGGATGTTAGGAAGCACTTTCTCACAGAAAGGATGATCAGATATTGCAATGGACTGCCCAGGGAGATCCATAGATTCATAGAATGGTTCAAGTTGGAAAGGACCCTGAAGATCATCTAGTTCCAGCCCCTCTGCCATGAGTAGGGACACCCCCCATTAGTCCAGGTTGCTCAAGGCCCCATCCAATCTGTCCTTCAACACTTCTGGGAAGGGGGCATCCACAACCTCCCTGGGCAGCCTGTTAGAGTGTCTCATCACCCTCATTGTGAAAAACTTCCTTTTGACTTCCAGTTAAAGCCTACCCTCTTCCAGCTTGAAACCATTCCCCCTGGTCCTTGTAATGAAGGACCTTGTAAACAAGTCCTTGTAAACAGCCCCTCGCCAGCTTTCCTCTAGGGCCCCTTCAGGTACTGGAAAGCAGTTATAAGATCTCCGGAGAGTCTCCTCCAAGCTGAACAGCCCCAACTATTACAGCCCTCCAGTCATCCTTGTGGCCCTCATGGACACATTCTAACAGTTAAATACCTTTCTTGTCTTGGGGGCTCCAGAACTGAGCACAGTACTCCAGATAGGGTCTCACAAGAGCAGAATAAAGGGGGAGGATTACCTTCCTTTACCTACTTATCACACTTCTCTTGATGCAGCCCAGGATGTGGTTGCCTTTCTAGACCACAAACATTGCCAGCTCATGTTGAGTTTTTCGTCAACGGACACCCCTAAGTCCTTCTCCTCAAGGCTGCTCTCAACCTGTTCAGAACCCAGTCTGTATTTGTGCCTGGCGTTGCCTCGACCCAGGTGCAGGACCTCACTCGTGGCACTGGCTCACTTATCCAGCCTGTCCAGGCCCCTCTGGATGGCATCCCCTTCCTCCAGCATGTCCACCACATGCTTGGCGTCATCAGCAGATTTGCTGAGCAGGCACTGTCCATGTTGCGAACAAAGATGTTAAACAGCATTGGTCCCAGTACTGACCCTTGAGGGACATCACTTGTCACTGCTCTCGATTTGATCAGTTGATCTGAAGTCTTTTGGTGCAACCATCCAGCCAATTCATTATCCAGCGAGTGGTCCATTCATCAAGTCCATGTTTTTCCGATTTGGTGACCAGGATGTTGTGCAGGACAGTGTCAGATGCCTCACAGAAGTCTAGGCAGTTGATGTCAGGTTTTCTTCCCTTGTCCACTTGTGCTGTAACACCATCAGAAAAAGGCCATCAAATTAGTGAGTCATGATTTGCCTCTGATTTCGTTACAATCACCTCTTCATTTTCCATAGTCCTCAGTAGGGCCTTTACGAGGATCTGCCCCATGATCTTACCAGGCACAGAGGGGAGGCTGACTAGCCTATAGTTTTCAGTTTTGCTTTTCTAATCTGAATCCTGACTGCAATGACAGGTCCTCTGTTCTACTCGCAGTCAGCCTGTCCCATCTTCCACTGCCTATAGACTTTCTTCTTGCAGCCAGGTAACTACAGGATCACCCTGCTAATCCATGCTGGCCTCTTCACATTCTTGCTCACCTTCTTTGTTGGAATGCACTGCTCCTGGGCTTGGCGGAGTTGATTGTTGAATGACGACCAGCTCTGTTGGGCATCTCTTCCCTCCAGGGCTTCTTCCCATGGTACCCTACCAAATAGATTCCTGAGGAGGGTGAATTCAGCTCTCTTAAGTCCAAGGTTGCAAGGTTACTATTCATCCTTTTAGGTACCGTGACAATCTTAAGTTTAACCATGTCATGATCACTGTAGCTGAGACTGCCCTTGGGCTTCACTTCACTGACTGGCCCCTCTTTGTTGGTGAGGACAAGGTCCAGGACAGCACTTTTTCTTGTAGGTTCCTCTGTCGCTTGATTGAGAAAGTTATCCTCAACACACTCCACGAACCTCCTAGATTGCTGGTACCATGCTGTTGTCCTTTCAGTGGTTGTCTGGGTTGTTGATACACTCCATGAGGATGAGGGGTTGTGAATTTGAAGCTGCTCTTACGTGTTTATAAAGGACCACAACCAGGTCTTTCTGGTCAGGTGGCCTGTAGCAAACACCCACTGTGATCCCCCCTGTCCCTGGTTTCCCTTTGATCCTCACCCATAAGCTCTCTGTTAATTCTTCTTCCCTCACCATGTGGAGCTTCATGCATTTAACTTGTTCTTTGATGCAGAGGGCAACACCTCCTTCCTTTCTCCCTTGCCTTTCTTTCTAAAGAACCTGGAACAACTTATCCCTATATTCCAGTCATAAGAACCATCCCACTACGTTTCAGTGATACCAATGTCATCATAGCCCTACAGGCATGCACAGACCAGTAGGTCTTCCTGCTTGTTCCCCATGCTCTGTACATTAGTATAAAGGCATTTAAGAGTGGCTCCTATTGAAACTGGTTTACTGACTGAAGTTCCCTTATCCTTCATGTCAGATGTTCTTTTTCTGGCCTGTAGTTTATTTCCAGACTCAGTATATCTATTGGTATATTTTGCCATCATGTGGAATGGATTGTGGATTCCTCCCTGCACAACCAAGTTTAAAGCCATCTTCACTAGATTGGAAGGCTTGTGGCCAAAGACATCCTTTTCCTTTTCTGATAGATGCACCCCATCAGCCCCTAGACCAGGTTTCTCAAAGGTATTCCCATAATCTAAAAGGCCAAAGCCCTGTCCATAGCACCACTCCCTCGACCACTTACTCATCTTCCCTATTCTATTGGCCCTTTCAGACCCCTTCCCCTTAACTGAGTGGATTGTCAAGAAGACAACCTGTGCTTCTGAGTCCTTTGCTGCTACTCCTAAGTGCCTTGTAATCCATCTTGATATTCTTCCAGTTATTCACTACTGTATAGGTGCTGCCTACATAGAGCAATGTGTAGTAATCAGTGGGGCGTGCAAGTTGGTGGAGTCCACATCCCTGGAGGTGTTCAAGTAAAGACTGGACATGGCGCTCAGGTGATTGTGGTGATGTTAAGTGTTAGGCTGGACTTGATGATCTTGGAGGCCTTTTCCGTCTTCTGTAATTCTGTAAATAAATATTGGTGTTGATTTTTCCATTATGTGAACCACACCTTCTAATTGTTGGTTTGTGCACTGAGCTAAGAAATTCAGGCTCAGTAGTGAGATTTATGTCCACTGTATTGCTTCCCTGGTCCAATTGTGAATTAATGGTAGCACGTTTGGTTTTCATTGAAGCAGAAAGTGTTGTGGAGATACCAGAAAGAAATGAAGACATATTTGTTGTCTTAACAGGAAAGGGAAATTTCATGAAGTAAACGTTATCTCAATCAACTTATAAGGGAATTTGCTTTGGGGTTTTGGAAATGAATAGTATACTGTTCTGGAATTGCTCAAGGCAAAAATGAAAAATACTGCACTTCCACTGATCTTCACACTTGCGTGCATGCACAATGAGGAATATTTTGAAAGAAAACTGGTTTTACTGTATTCTATAATAACAGGTTGTTGTTTTCACTCCTTTTATTTTTAGATAGAATTATTTGATGACACATATAAAGCTGATGATTTGTTTCTTTACAAATACTTTTATACTTATTTATTTTAATGAAGCACCATATTCAGATATTCTTTGTGTGTTCTCATAACTTCAACTGAAAATAAGATTACAAAGAATACTTCAAAGTTAAAACACCCTCATCAGTAGAAGGAACCATATAATTTTGTGTTTTGTAGTAGTGATCTAGGTGATCCTGCTGTGGCAGGGGGATTGGACTAGATGATCTTTTGAGGTCCCTTCTGATGCCTGATGAATCTATGATGTTTTTGTGTTAGTTAAGGAATTCTGTTTGAATTGGAGGAATGAAGAGATGAAGTGGAATCTTGCAGTTTTTTAAGGCATGGTACTTCAAGTAGGCAGGAATTGCATGCATTATGTCAATCTGAATATATAAGAATAGCTAGCAGTTAGGTAGTTCAGTTGTTTTGCATTAATTTTGAGCAGTGAATGAATTACTTTGAACTCTAAGCGTGCCAGATGACAGTATATATTTATTGAAATTCAGAGGGGCATAATTTATCACATTTAAACTGAGGAAGTCGGTGGTACTAGTATCCCCTAATACATTATAATATGCAGGAACTCTTCAGGTCCTTAGTGCTGGTTTAACACAGATAAGAGAAGCCTTTGGATGTAATAGTCCAAAAGAGTATTTCAGAATTCTGTACTAAATAAAAGCCAGGCAAGTTTGTCTTGCAATTGTTTTGTTTTTTTTTTAATTATACAATTGATTATTCAGGGGTGAAGCACTGGAGAGTAAGGGAGTAGCAAGTAATGTAATTCACCTGGACTTGTCCAAGGCATTTGACAATTCTGAATGTGATATCTTTGTCTCTAAAAGAGGCATAACTTTGACAGATGACAGTACCCTGGATAAGGAATTTGCTGAGTGGTTGCACTCAAAGACTTGTTATCAATGCCTTCATTAATGTCTATGTGAGGGGTGGGTGTCAGGAGGATGGAGCCAGGCTCTTCTCAAGGTCATCTGGTGATAGGACAAGGGCCAGTGGGTGCAAGCTGGAACATAGGAGGATCCATATAAATATCAGAAGGAACTTCTTCGCAGTGAGGGTGATGAAGCATTGGAACAGGCTGCCCAGGGAGGTTGTGGAGTCTGTTTCTCTGGGGATGTTCAAGACCCACCTGGATCTGTTCCTGTGCAACTTGGTCTAGGTGGTCCTGCTGTGGCAAGGGGATTGGAGTAGATGATCTTTCGAGGTCCCTTCTGATCCCTTATGATTCTATGTCCAAGTGGAGATCGCTTATGAGTGGCATACTCAGGGTTCTGTTTTGAGTCTGATACTGTTTAACTTCTGTGTTGGTGATATGAGTGCTGGTATTGAGTGCACCCTTAGCAAGTTTTCCAATGACACCAAGCTTTGTGGTGGAAGGTGGGGAGGCTATCCAGACGGACCAGGACAGGCTTCAGAACTGGGCCTATGCAAACCAAATGAGATTCAGCAAATCCTCCTGCACGGTTATATAGGATCATAGGATGTTAGGGGTTGGAAGGGACCCAAGAGATCATCAAGTCCAACACCCCTGCTGGAGCAGGACAAAACTATCTAACACAGATCACAGAGGAACACATCCAGGTGGGCCTTGAAAGTCCCCAGAGAAGGAGACTCCACGACCTCCCTGGGGAGTCT
>VZRI01007702.1:86467-109112 GCA_013397515.1 Upupa epops
CTGCTCTCCAGTAGATCACCTCCCAGCCTGTACTGGTGGAGTTTGTTATTCCTCCCCATATGCAGGACTCTGCACTTGTCCCTGTTGAACCTCATCTGGTTTCTCTGTGCCCAGCTCTCCAGTCTGTCCAGGTCTCTCTGGATGGCAGCACAGTCCTCAGACGTATCAGCCAGACCTCCTAGCTTGGTGTCGTCGGCAAACTTGCTGAGTAGACACTCTGTGCCCTCATCAATGTCATTGATGAAGATGTTGAACAAGACCGGTCCCAGCACCGATCCCTGAGGGACACCACTAGTCATAGCTCTCCAGCTGGAGCTGGCACCATTGATCACCACCCTCTGAACTCTATCCTGCAACCAATTCCTAACCCACCTCACTGTCTGCTCTTCCATCCCACACCTCCTCAGCTTGTTCACTAATATCATGCACTAATAGTCAGTACTGCATGGATTGAGAGCACCTCTCAGGAGAAGGACTTGAGGATGTTGGTAGACAAAAAGCTCAACTTGAGCCGACTACATGTGAGTGCAGCTCAGGAAAGAATTTGAGAATTCAGGCCTGTTAATGTATCTATTGCATTTATTTCTTAATTGCATCTAAGTACATTTACAGCTTTGTAGCTGTAGCACTGGAAGTGTAGTACTTCTCAGAAGTAGCAGAATAGGTCCTTTGTTATGGAGATGTGGTGGAGGACAACAATGATTAAGAGGTAAATAGCTTTTTACACTGATGTCTCCACTACTGTGGCCTTTTGGATACAAAAGCTTTCCTTGTCTAGGGAGTGCTGTTCTTGAATATGATGCAAGATTTTTCAAAGTAAAAGGTGTATGAAATTAAAAGTTACACCATAACACATAGCAGACAGAAGTTACTTCTAGATACACCTAAGTATGCTGTCAGTGGTAATGAGAGATTACAACCAACACATTTTACAGCAAACAGGAACATTACTTTTTGTTTGTGTGTCTTGGCAGGGGCAGAGGGATTTGGCAGTGAGTAGCCGTTTCTTTACAGTGGGTTGCTGATAATGTGCACTGTAGAGGGTAAAAAAACCCCAAAAACCTGTCTTGGCTGGTAAGAAATAATCAGAGTGCTGTTTGTTAGGACCTACAGCTCAGTCATCCTGAGTCCTGATCAACCAGTCTTGGAAGAAAATGATAAAGAGAGTTTGCTCTTACTGTCTATATGAACTTTATTATTAGTATAAACACATTAAACGTGCATATTCTTAGAGTTCTACATTATTAAAAGTACAGTGGGTAGGTCTCTTGATGTTTCAGAGCAAAAGACTCATCATCATTCCACAGTATGCATGAAGCACTTGAAAAAAGTTCCTATTGTCTTCCTCCCACACCATCTCAGCAAGAACTGAGAACCTTTGTGTATGCGCAGAAGCATTTCAAAACACCGATTGTTTAGGTATTTTTGAATTGAACTGAACATTTGTGTTGTAACCTTACAAACAAGTGGATTATTCATCTTAAACTTGCTTGAAAAAAATTGCTTAATACCTGTTTAACAGTTGTAGTTCTATCCATTATAAAAGCATCATCAACAGGCTGAAGCTTCTGAGTTGTGCAGTTCTGTGTACTAACAAGTATTCTGCAGCTGACTTTGATCTGGAGTGCAGGGCCCACCTTTCCATCTTCTTAAGTGCTAGGATTCTTTAATTGCATTCAGTAGCTGGACTTGAGCATCTTCAGTCAGCCTTGAGCAGTCTTGTCACTCCTGCTTCCTCTCCCATCCTGTGACTTACCTCTTCACTAATTACCTTGTCAGGTACTGAAGATCTCAAGAGTCTCCTCCAGCTGAACAGCCCCAACTCTCTCAGCCTGTCCCCGTAGAAGAGATGCTGCAGCCCTCCAATCATCCTCGTACCCTCCTCTGCACACATTCCAACAGTTAAATATCTTTCTTGTTTTGGGGGCTCCAGAACTGAGCATAGTACTCCAGATAGGGTCTCACAAGAGTAGAATAAAGAGGGAGGATTACCTTCCTTGACCTACTTATCACACTTCTCTTGATGCAGTCCAGGATGTGGTTGCCTTTCTGGACCACAAACAAACATTGCCGGCTCATGTTGAGTTTTTCGTCAACGGACACCCCTAAGTCCTTCTCCTCAAGGCTGCTGTCAATCTGTTCAGCACCCAGTCTGTATTTGTGCCTGGCGTTGCCTCGACCCAGGTGCAGGACCTCACTCTTGGCCTTGCTGAATCTCATGAGGTTGGCACTGGCCCACTTATCCAGCCTGTCCAGGCTCCTCTGGATGGCATCCCCTTCCTCCAGCGTGTCCACCACATGCTTGGCGTCATCAGCAGATTTGCTGAGCAGGCACTCAGTTCTACTGTCCATATTGCCAACAAAGATGTTAGACAGCATTGGTCCCAGTACTGACCCCTGAGGGACATCACTTGTCATTGCTCTCCATTTGAATTTTGATCAGTTGATCTGAACACTCTGAGGTAGATGCCTTGAAGATAGAGGATACAGGGAAGGCAGAGATACTGAACACTTTCTTTGCCTCCATTTATGCCTCTGGGAGATGTTCTGATGTCAAAGCCCAGAGTGCTGACGCTCCAGAGCAAGTCAAGGCAAAAGAGAAGCCTGCCTTGGTTAATGAGGACTGGGTTGGGATATGTTGAGCAAACTGAATGTACAGAAATCCATGGACCCTGATGGGATGCACCTGTGCGTGCCAAGGGAGATGGCCAAAGTCATTCTAAGCCACTCTCCATCATGAGGAAAGGCTACAGGAGCTGGGTCTCTTTAGCTTGGAGAAGAGGAGGCTGAGGGGTGACCTCATGAATGTCTGTAAATATGTGAGGGGTGGGTGTTAGGAGGATAGTGCCAGGCTCTTCTCAAAGTTGTCTAGTGATAGGACAAGGGGCAATGGGTGCAAGCTGGAACATAGGAGGTTCCATATAAATATTAGAAGGAACTTCTTAGCAGTGAGGGTGGCGAAGCCTTGAAACAGGCTGCACAGAGAGGTTGTGAAGTCTTCTCCAGTGATGTTCAAGACCTGCCTGGATCTGTTCCTGTGCAATTTGATCTAGGTGATCCTTCCATGGCAGCGGGATTGGACTAGATGATCTTTCGAGGTCCCTTCCAATCTCTAATGTTTCTATAATTCTATGATTCTGTGAGTGTGACCATCCATCCAATTCATTCAGTGAGTGGTCCATTCATGAAGTCCATGTTTTTTCAGTTTGGTGACCAGGATGTCGTGCAGGACAGTGTTCGATGCTTCACACAGGTCTAGGTAGATGATGTCAGTTGCTCCTCCCTTGTCCACTTGTTCTGTAATGCCATCATAAAAGGCCATCAAATTGGTGAGTCATGATTTGCCTGTGATGAAGCTCTGTTGGTTACCAATCACCTCTTCATTTTGCATAATTGTCAGTAGGGCCTTTAGAAGGATCTGCTCCATGATCTTGCCAGGCTTGAAGTGAGGCTGACAAGCCAATAGTTTTCAGGGTCTTCCTTTTTTCCCTTTTAAAGATATGGGTGATGTTTTAATTATTTACCTATCTGAAGGATGGATGCCATGGCCTTGGTCCTTATAGTTAAGGAGTGTATTTACTGTGCTTCTAGAATGCACAAATGATTTAGATAAGCAAGATGAAATTACATAGTGCAAGTCCTGGTCTCCCTCTTATATGTCGGTATTAGTTGACACTTTGTGTAGGATTTTCATGACAAAAACGTGGCAAATTTAAAAATACAGTGCTTTCTTGGGTTGTAACATTGCAAGTGGCTGATTATTATTTTTTTCTTCTCCTTCCCAAAAAGAGCCTACTCCTTTCACGTTACTGCAGATGGTCAGATGCAGCCAGTTCCTTTTCCTCCTGATGCCCTCATTGGTCCAGGAATCCCTCGCCATGCACGTCAGATCAACACACTGAACCATGGGGAAGTTGTGTGTGCAGTTACTATCAGCAACCCCACAAGACACGTGTACACAGGTGGGAAGGGGTGCGTCAAAGTCTGGGACATCAGCCAGCCTGGCAACAAGAGCCCTGTCTCTCAGTTGGACTGCCTGGTAGGTGACCGAGAACTTGTGTGCAAAGGTAGCTTCTTTTTGGAGATTTAGTAAAGTAATAGCTGTCCTTGTCTCAATTTTACTGTGATTACTAGGAAACAGCAGGCAGTTATGTTTCCTACTTTCCATGTTTGCTTATTTTTTAACACATAACAAGTGGAGTCACAGAGAAGAGTGCTGGATTTTTTCTGGATAAATATCATCACCTAATGTCAAATAACAGATTACGTAAGACTTCTATGTAGAGAGGTACTTGACTTTTTTTTTCTTTTTTTCCTGCTAGTCACACTGTTGATTTTTGTACGTAAGTTTTAGAAGGAATGCAGCTTGCCTTGTATAGGGCTGTGCAGGACCTTCCAAAATGTTTCCATCCCACCAAGAGAGACAACATCTTTTTTTGTAAGAGGATGGCAGGTGCCAAATAAAGTACCCTTAGTACCTTGTCACACTACTTCAAGTCTCACTATGCTTTTGTTAAAGAATTGCAAATTACACATTGGTTGATTGTTTTCACATCTGCAGTCATACACAAGTAGGAGAAAAGCTGACTCCAAAAAGTTAATGGCTCAATAAAAGAGGCTTCTCGAATTAGAAGCAGCGCAGATGTTTGTGGAATGTTAAGTGAGAAGACTTAATCCTGTAAAGTACAGTAATATAGTCTCAGTGAAAATAATTTTAGCTTTAACATTGATCGAGTGATGTAGGGGAGAGGGAAGATGTTGGTTTGTCTTTTGTAGCCTTTACTGTTTACTGCTACCATGATACTAGTTGTCTAGTGGTAAAATTCTGGTTGCATATGCATTCTATTCTGTGACGAGTATGTCTGGATGACAGTCCGTTTTAGTTATCAAACAGTAATAACTGACTTGTTAACCTGTTCTTTCTACAGCATTTCTTAATGCTTCTTTATTGTGAATAAGAAAAACTAGTAGTAGTAGGAATGTTGCTGACTACTTCTTGCAAGGTTTGGGGTTTTTTTTTCCAACATTCTGAGTTACAGATCTTGAATCTTCATTCTGTAAAGAACTGTTAACATATTATTTTGCCAGCTGTTAAAATTAAGTAATCAAGCTTGTAATAAGTGGAAGTTGTATTACACCTCTAAATCTCCTATACTACAGACAGCAATAGTATCACAGATGTGAAAGTAATAACTAAGCATGATAAGATAAACACGGAACCAACATAAATTTAGGACCAGTACAGGAACACCAATGAATGCAAAAGCATATTTGGAAAAAATCCCCAAAGGCATGAGACTCTAACTCTATTTGATTTCTGCATCTGCAGCCTCTGGTTAGTGAGGAGAAATAGGTGTCTGAAACCTTTCTGGGTCTGCTGGCTCCTCTTCTATACTTCAGTAGCAGGAAAAATAACAAGCTGTTTAAAACTTTGATGCAGTTAAAATCATATTAGTGGTCATTATTGGCAGGCATTTATAAACTTAACTGAGGTGATTTGTGTTGCACAGAACAGAGACAACTACATCCGCTCTTGTAAATTGCTGCCTGATGGATGCACCCTAATAGTTGGAGGGGAAGCCAGCACATTATCCATATGGGACCTGGCAGCACCAACTCCTCGTATAAAAGCCGAGCTGACATCCTCTGCCCCGGCCTGCTATGCTCTGGCTATCAGCCCTGATTCCAAAGTGTGCTTTTCCTGCTGCAGTGATGGGAACATTGCGGTTTGGGATCTGCACAATCAAACATTGGTCAGGTGAGTTGTGACCCCCTTACAGAAAACAGTAATAAAAGTGACTCTGTAGAGGACAGCTACATACTTATCTCCTTGATTAGTGGTTCATGACAGCAAAGTACATAGTATTCCTTGCCAAATACGGTTTTTCACACAAGTTGGGCAGCAACTAGTTTTGGTAGCTCCAGCCTAGTCTTGGAAGATGTGGTTTCAGAGCTCAAAGGACTGGTCCATAACCTACTGCAGTTCATACTGGTTACAGCAGAGATTTGTTTGCAGGTGTTTAAAAGCAGCATTTCTGCAGGCTTCTGATTGACTTAAACTGAATATGCCTTATTTGGGAACTCTTTAAGGTTTGTTCTTTTGTCTTAAGCTTTGTTAAGTAATAAAGAGAATTTCCAATTCTTGTTTAGTGACAGTAAACATTAAAATTAATTATACAAAAATCAATTGAAAATGTGGATCCCCTCAGGTCTTTAGGAAAGCATGAAGGATTGACATTTGGCTCTTCATGAGAGAAAGGTATTTACATTTTTTTGGGGGAATCATGTCTCTGAAACTTTTATAATCTTTTGCAAAGATTATAATAGATTTTAATGTAATGTAATTCTGAAATCTTTTATTAGACCTTTGATTAGTTAATATATTAGGAGAAGATTGTCTGACAGGCCAGTATTCAGCATTAGTGGCATGACAGGGAAAGACAGATATGGCCATGTGTGAAATGTCTTTTAGCAGTTAGCTGTGTCATTTTACTGGAAGGTAAGTTTTGGTTTATGCTTACCAAAGTGGTGGTGGCTTGCAGTATTATGAAAAGAGAGAGCCCAAACTGTGAAAGACCATGGTATTTTACAAATTCTGAATACAAATGCAAAGAGTCAGTATATACTGTCTGCTGTTGTAATTAAATTTTCTGTATGACAATAATGAGCTTATGTGCAGAAATCATACTAATATGCCTGTGTATTTTACATACTGTTAAACTTTCATGTGAACAAACAGCGTTTTAGTTACCTTTAGAAAGGTAACTAAACCTTCAGTTTTCTCTATGCGTGCTTAGTCTCTGTGAAGATGCACTGTCTCAGTCTATGATTGCCTTGCCTTTTGAGTATTTGCTGTACGTGTTCCCACCACTTGCTGTCTCATCTTGCTGATTGGTAGATAACGTGAAATTTTGAGACCAGAACTACAGAACAAAGTGTGTTGCACGACCTTTCTGTGGCAATCTACTAATTCATATTTGTCATTCCTAAGATAGTTGCCTTTGTACTCTGCACCCTCCACCTTTCATATCAAAGCATAGGACTTTTCTAAAGCTAATTGCTGATGAAAAATGCAGGAGTCATAGAAAACTTCTGTCCCAGAGGATTAAGGAACACTTGATACGACCTTCTAATCACTGAAAACTGAGAATTCTTAACAAGGAGATTTTAAAATAAAATGCACTGCATAGATTTTTCTGATCTGCTGCCTCAGACAGTGCAGCTTTGCTGACTCAGCAGTGCTTGCATTTAAATATCTGGATTCTTTCCTTTTACTGTATCTGCTTATTATTTATCACCTTGACCTGCAGCCAAAGAAAAACATAGAAGCTGTTTTCTGAAATTAGTTTTATTTCCTTGGCACTTTCAGAACCTGATAGGAAATATTTTACTTTGTTCAACTAGTCATGGTGCAGTTGATTTCTCTAGGACCTGGAATATGTTTTTGAAATACTGTTTTATTTCATGCTCAGTAAGAGAGATGGGACTGATTTTTGCCCAGCAGCAGCAGGCATAGAGAAGATGGCACACACATACGGAGTCCAAAGCTAACACCATGACGGTGTTTACCTTGAGCTGTGACAGGAAATCATTATTCAATCTGGTTTGTTTTATCAGGCAATTCCAGGGCCACACAGATGGAGCCAGCTGTATTGACATTTCTAATGATGGTACTAAGCTCTGGACAGGAGGTTTGGATAACACTGTCAGATCCTGGGACTTGAGAGAGGGGAGACAGCTACAACAGCATGACTTCACATCACAGGTAACTGGATTTTCATACAGTTTGGTGGAGGGTGAGGGTGCAGTGGAGGGAATCACTTAAGATGAAAGCTGAGATTGAATCCGGTGCCATTGGCAGATCGTTCCCTCTCTTTTCTTTGGCTTCTCACAGCACTTCAATATGTTTAGCTTCCAGAACAAAATGGTAGCCTGACAGCACTCTCTTTTCCTGTTTCTGTAAGTTTGTAGGTTAAAAACTGGGATTATGTAGTCACATTTTGAACAGCAGTTTTGCTTTGAATTATGTGAATTTTACTGTGCCCTTTTTTCCTGATTTTTCCGGTTAGTGTAATGACTGTTGAAAAAAATTAAAAGTGTAAATGTGGTTTAATTTTCAGATATTTTCCCTTGGTTATTGTCCTACTGGTGAATGGCTCGCTGTGGGAATGGAAAGCAGCAATGTAGAAGTGCTACATGTAAATAAACCAGACAAATATCAACTGCATCTTCATGAGAGTTGTGTACTGTCACTCAAGTTTGCTTACTGTGGTAAGTTTCCCTGAACACAGAGCTGAAGGTCAGGTTTTGAATACAAAACTTTTTTAAATTCAGGCTTTTCTGATAAGTTATTACATACTCATAGCTTGATAATCAAAACTTACTTAGTATCTCATTTCCTTGAAGTATGAATAAATATCTCTTCCTGCATTCAGATGTCCTTCGCTACAACCAACCGTCTTTTTGTATAAAGGCTGCTGGCAGGTTGATTTGTGTGTAAAACCATTTCCACCTACAGAGTAGTAAGTAATACAGTCTAGGGATTTCCTATATGTAACACACTGCAAAAGTATGAGGGTTCACACTGTAAGGAGAATTAGTGTGTTGGTTAGTGATGAGATCTTTTTATAATGGTAATTATTTAACAGAGTTCACAGATGTGTTGAAAACCTTAAATTTTTCAAGATGTGTGTTTCATATACTTTCCCAATCATTTTGTTTCATATTTCAGGTAAATGGTTTGTGAGTACTGGGAAAGATAACCTTCTTAATGCATGGAGAACTCCTTATGGAGCCAGTATCTTCCAGGTGAGGATGATGATACTTTTAAAGGAAAAGTTAGAACACACAGAGCTCAAAGAGTGGGCTTGGATATTTTCACATATCAGATCTACCCAAAATGGGATGCTGAGATGAGGGTAAGAGACTCTTTAAATGATGTAATTTATTTCTATTTTTCTTCTAGTCCAAAGAATCTTCATCAGTGCTTAGCTGTGACATCTCTGTGGATGATAAGTACATAGTCACTGGCTCTGGAGACAAAAAGGCTACAGTCTATGAAGTCATCTACTGAAAAATGGGATGGGGATAAAACTATCAGAAGTTATACTGGACCAAAATTGTTGTTAATTGTAGAAGTAGAAGGGTTTTGCTTTTTGAAAGGAACAAAAGTATTGAGTTTCCAGACCTTGCCATAAAACTACTCTAATTTTTCAAAGTAGAAGGCAATATCTAGGAAGTAAATATTGGCTATGTAGACAAAATGGAACACAGAGCAAGATTGACAGATGTAGCCTGGATTTTTAACATAACTTTTTTTTAAAAAACAAAGTCTACTGAAGAATGTCGGAGTCTTTTTTCTTTCTTTGCAACCTCATGCAGATTGTTCTCATTGCCTGAGTATGGGGGATAAATACCTTTCTGTTCCTTGCAGATCAAGTTACATTCTGTCCTGTGTAGAGCAGTGTTGTCTCAGATGAACTTGTTTCCTGATTTGCATCATGTGATATGTTTTTGTATTTTTGTTTGAGGTCAAACATTTGTATAAATTGTAAATATAGTTTATTACAGTAAAGGCTTTAGTACCAATAACTGATCTTCTCCCCTTGCCCTCTCCCTGTCTGCCCTGCTTATTTAAAAATCAAAAAACTTTTGGGGATATAAGTACCTTTTTAGAAGCAAAAGCAAACACTATGTATAGTTTGAAAATGATGTCTTATTCTTTATAACTTTTCCTAGATTCCTTTATCATACTTCAAAATAGTTGTTTTGACTTATTAGGGTGTCAAGTCCAGTAGTTACTGTCTTGTGCTACAGAAAATTTAAAACTCAATTTTGTACTAATTATAGTGTAAATATAAAAATTGAACATTTCATAAAGTTGTGCAGTTTAAGTTTGTTCTGATGTCCCATGTATATGTTGTTTGGCAGATACACTAGTATTTGCTTAATAATAAGTGGATTGGTCATTTCTCCAGAAGATGTGACTTCCTCTTCTTTCTCTGCAGTTAAACAGAATACTTGTGAGACCATATTTCACCTAAGTACATCAGAACCTTTATTCATTAACTGATGATATGTGTGATTAAGCAAAGCTAAATAAGTTGCATCCTTCGTATTTTATGGAGAAGTGGTAGTTAATAACCTTTCTTTTTTAAATGTCTTGTCTATACTTAGATACTCAGGTAAATGTAATTAAATTACCTAAAGTACGAATTTTGCAGGGGATCACCTTAATGTTAAATACTTGCAGGGCTGCAAGTGAAATCAATTAACCTAAACAAAGTTAAATTAGCTTCTTTAATTTCTTGTGGGAATATTGTCAGAGAAATATTTTGATTTTTAACTAAACCACTGTACAAATAAATTTAGTTTTCCTGAGTGTCTCACGTTACACAGGCCTATAGGCAATCTTTGAGTCCTTTGTGCTGTCACATCGGTGTGTGATACCTGTGAAGAGCTATGCTAAGCCACCAGCTACTGAAGCTGTGCATCTTCAAATTTATTTGCTGTACTCGAAAAAAATAAGGAGAGAATGTGTATGTTTTATTCTACCTGTGTTACTTTCTGACTAACAAGTTTGACCACTGCGTGCCAGACAAACCTAGCTATTGCACCAGTGAGGGCCATATATTTCCTACACGCTGTAGTTTAATCAGAATTTCTGTTGCTAATGGAGAGTACAGGTTAACAGAAAGATACTTTTGAATAATCAATTCAGATGACATAGAGTAGCAGACAGATTAAGATTCAGTGGTGAAGAGTTGCTTTCTCACTTTGTTGGCATTTGAGAATTATCTGTATCCCTGCTCTTTCACATACACATAACTAGGAAGAAACAAGTCTGACTGACAGATAGATTGACTCTGTATGGTATTCCTCACCTGGAAGCAGATTTTCTCTCCATTTCTAGTCTGAAGGAACAGTGGTTTTCTCCTCAATTTACATAACCATTCTGTGGAAACCATTTTATAGCATCTGAAACTGTAAAAGCCTTAATACATTAATTTTGTATTTGGAATGTAAAATGTTAACTATTCAGGATAATTAGGTCTTGTAGATATTTAAAATTAGTGTTCTGTCCATATGGGTTTGTATCTTTGTCTTTTGCTGTGTTGTGAATATCTGTCAGTGTGAAAATGACAGACGAATTTAGGTGGCAGTCATATTCCTTTCACTCGTAGGGAGGCAAAAAGCAGAATGAATCACCAGGCTTTTCAAATAAATATATTTAGCTATATTGAAATACTATGGAATGCTATGATGTTTTTAGAAAGTTTTTTAAAAAATACTTACGTAATAAATTACTTGATTTTTACACTGTTTTAATACCAAAGTTTTCCCAAACATCTGACTCTGCTAATGAGCACTGACTTTGTTTAGCAGTACTGGCAAACTTACTATAGTTAGAAACATTTGGATTCCCTCCAAACTACTGTCACCTTGGCATTTACTTATAAGCATTCTTTCTTACAAGTTTATATCAGGAACAAAGAATACAAATATTCTACCACATTCATATAGCTTTTGAAAAAATAGACATGTATATAATTGATCTGCTATAAATTGTGACATAGTGGTTGTTAATAAAACCACATTCTTGGCAATCCAGAGATTCAAAATCATAGTGTCAGGGAAATCATTACATACCTTGTCTTTTCTGGTTAGCTTTTAGAATGTACAGGGAGTCAGTGCAGTTACGGAATTCATTCATTTATACATGTGAATGCACTTAATCATATTCATACTATATTTGTCTTGGCTGTTAAGAAATTGCTACTTTTTTTCCCCTGATGACATCTGATTTAAGCCTTGGGTCTGCAAACTGGGGGATGCATCATACAATAGCCCTCTCAAAGTTTTGTTTCAGGTTTGACCTACAGTTTATGAAACTTCATTTTTCATTTGTCAAGCAAGAAAGGCTATATCACCAGCAGATGTATTTTTTTAATGAAAATACACCTTTACTGAAATCTTGGTGTGTATATCTGTGCTATTACTTACAAGTTTTAAAACTTGTAGGGCTTAAAAGATACTTTTCTTACAGCCATTTGTAAAGTAAAGAGTAGAAATAATTGCGCATTGAATAAAGAATAAGACCAAGGCAAAACAGGAAAAAGAGGTGTGGCAGTAACTATGGTTTAGGTAATGAATATTTTTTTTTTTTTTGGTCAATTTAATTACAATCTTAAAAGGTTCTTTTCATTAGCCCTATTATGGGACAGTCTTTGTTTCCTGGGTGGCCCTCAGCATTCAGAGATGTCTAAATGCCCCTCTGGCAAACACTAGTGCCAGGCTGGAGCAGGGATTCATTACAAATAACATGCTAGATGTTGTTAGTTCAAACCATTACTCATGAAGATAAGATTTATGGTAATATCAGTTCAGACTTTTGCCATCTCTAATACTTATATTTTGTGTATGTGCACAAGACATAAGCTTTTATAAAACAATTATGCAGAAAATCACAATGTTGTTTCACACAATGCATTTATCAGTGTGTCACATAATTCCCCACATGAACACACGAGTTACTGGAAATGTCTTATTTAATTCTTTTGAATTTGTTTGGCATTTCAAAATTTTTGTTCCTTTAAAGGGAAGAGGGAGCACTAACTGAATATGAAGTTCATCGATACTTAAAATTATAGTGCTATTTTAAAATGTAACCAACAAAGGACAAAGAATCTGCTATCTAGTCCCACAAACATAATTTTGTTTATAAACAGTATTTTCTGTTGCTTCTTTGCATTGAGATACAAGTAGATTTTTCAGAATCATATTACTTCAGTGGCTGAAACCCAGATTGACAAAATAATGTTGGGGATAACTTTTTTGTGGGAACAGTGGTCCACATACAAAACTTTGTATTGGTGCAATTTTGAACTGATCGGGAAGTTCCACCATTCTAGTGGTTAAGAAAGGTGGATTTTACTATTTTCAGGCTAAGGAAGAGTACTGGTGAAGCATCTACCCCTTTAGCCACTTCTCTAGAAAAGCTGGAGACAGGCTTCAACTCTGCTGCCTTTGAAGGATTTACAAATTTTTATTCCTGTCACAAGTGCATAGAAAGAATGTGGGTAAAAGAGGGCTGCTCTAGAGTTGAGTCATTGATACCCTTCCAGAAAGGGGTCTTTTTTTTATGGAACAAGAAAGGGGAAGTAGCTCGAGAGTGGGATCTGCTGTGCACCAGAATGAAAAAGAGAGTCCACTGTGGGGCAAGGGAGAGTGGGAACACACAGACAGATTTTAGTGGTAGCCTAACATGTAACTGCAAAACTCACCTGGAATGAGACTCCAGTATGCAATTTCACTGACTTTTGGTTTTCCATAAAACTGTCCACATTTCTTTCTGCATAGTAATTGAAAGGCACCTGAGCTGTGTATTGGAACTAGAAGTGGATATTTCTTTGACATCCATAAGCAGTCCTCTAATCCTAAGTGGAGAGTTAAATCAAGGCCAATTCTCAACATTTCCCATTACTTAATATTTTTGCAGATCAAGCTTTTCAGCAGTAGATAATCCCATTCTCAGCAACGTGCTCCCAGATGTCCCATTGCAGCTTAAGTGCTTAGTGCAGTGTGGTAGATTTTTCTAGGAAAACCAGACATGTAGGAAGTGGGTGCTTTAGAAATCTGCCCTGTGAAGTCTAGCTTACTGACATTTCTCAGAAATTTACTTAGAATTTCTCTTCAACTGTACAGGAGAGTTTGAACATTCACTTAAACCATCAAAACTGCTTTGAACACTAAGCATGTGGGTGTGGGGGTTTGGGTTTTTTTTGGCTTTTTTAGTGTTGATTTCTTTTTTTCCACATAACTTTAAAGAAAACAACATATAAATTCAATGAAATCAATTAATAACTGTTTTTAAGGGGCAGAATGTTCCTAAATATGCTGTATCTCTAAACAAACAAAGCTGTTTCTTCTACCATGTATTAAAGCTTGAGAGACATGTATTTGTGTTTTCCTTGGAGCTAAAGTGCTATTCTTAGAAAACTGAACACCAAAACCACCAAAACTAGGTGATGTGGGATCAATACTAGTTACCATTTCCAAATCTGAACAGAGTGTTAGTTTTGTTCTCCATATATTACTTATTTGCAGGTCCCACAGTGTAATCCTAGAAGCTGAAATGCACGCTGTGCGTTTTCTGGCTCAAGCATTGGTAAGGCTTCTGTTGCTAACAAGTCTGTTGGTGATTTGCAGACTACAGGAAAATCTGACTGAATCAGTGGGTAGCTGTGTAGATATCAACCAGTGAGTGTTGTAATAATATTCTTTATTAAAGTAATTGCTATAGAAAAATTCTTTGTGGCTTCTGAGTTAAAACATAAATTTTGAAGTCTTTCCTCTCCTAAAATTTCACATGTGATGCACATGAACCCACAGTGAAGGCTTTGTTGATTCATGGAAGAGATGCTGCAAGTAGCACTGGACAGTTGCTGCTGCACAGAGCTTGACAAAGATTGCCTTTGCTGCCTTGACAGTACAGAGGTAGAACATGTCTTGAACTTGTTTCTGCTTTCTAACAAGAATGAGTTAGAGCCAGAGGTAAAATGCAGTTTAGATATTAAATAATCAGACATACTGTTAACTCTCTTGTATAGTTTGTCTTTAGCATAAAAAATGGAGATGATGGCTTGTAATGGCGAATGAATGCTGGTTTTTCTTCAAAGACTGATTTTAATGGTGACTTAAAAAATTTAAACAGAATTAAGTTGTCATAAATGTAAGTTAATCCATAGCATTGGCAAACTTATAAATCACTTGTTACTTTCCTGGTGGTGAGCCTAATTTGCTTAAAATAAAATATGTCTCTTTGTTTTGCAGTCTTTGTCCCAGTTCCTTACAATAATCCCCAGTAGGTTACCCCATTACATTAAAAATTGGCTGCAATTATAATAAGCTGACTCTTTGTGGTTTGCTATAGCAGGGTATTTTGGAGAGCAGTGAAGTTTCTCTTGATGCCTAAAAATAAATGGGTTTTTTTGCAGTTGGACTTGAGTATTTTCTTAGTTAGATTTCAAGAAAACATAAAATCCGATGTCTTTGCAAATTCAAAATATTTTTGATTGTTGCTGAGTCAGCCAAGCAGTGCTGTTGGGTATGTAAATGACATTAAAGTCAGTTTGTTGCTTGCATAGCATGCTTTACATACAGCAAGACTTTGGAGTGATTAAACTTTTGTAGGCACATTAAATTTACTTCCTGGAACACATTTCCTTTCTGTACAGGGAATGCTTTGCTGGAGTTCTCCCCTGCATTTCCTCCTGAATATTTTAGAGATGTTTTAATGAGTTACACATTCATAATGCTTCTACCTTTCTGATTTCTCTGTATTTCATTATGTGAGATCTGTATTTCTAACAACAGTTGAGTGAATATTCACTGATTTATGATATAATCGATGGGTTTTTTTATGTGTACGTTAAAAGGTTTATAGACTTGTATAGAGAAATCATTATTCTCATTTGCTAAATTCAAGATTCTTAAATCCTGATACTCTTATGTGTTTTTATCAGTGAACGTGTTTAAAGAAGTATTTATGGTTTTTGAGTGATTCTCATAACTTTTTTATTTGTTTTTGTAGACACTCCATTGAGTGCAAGTTATTGAACTGGTACTCTATTTATAATTCTACCTGATTCTTCAGTATTTTACCTAGCTGTAACATATTGAAAAAATCCACTGAAATGAAATGGGGATATTAATGACAGTGGTTGAAATGTGAGATTCAAAATGCATGTTACAATATTTCAAACTTTGTTCACTGTAATTTTACCTTTATTTTCATTTCTTACAGTAATTAAAAGATTTTTTAGGGTTGGATTGTGGTAAAATTTTATACTTCTCAGTACTACTTTTGTCTCCCAGTGGGCAGCAGTAATTTAGGTGGGATTGTTTTTTATGTAATTTATTCTTGGGGGACGGGGATAGAAAATATTAACCTTTCAGATTTTGCTAATTATAATACTGCTATTAATATTGTTGGTTGTTTTTAATAATCTTCGTGTCTTCAGAAACTTGTTATTCTATGTTTTGAAAAAGATATGCAGATATACAGGGTTCTGTAATGGAATGTATTTACGGTATTTATCTGCTGTGTTTGCTCTTAATGGTAAGGGGAAGTACAGTGATAACTTGCAATAGTTGCTAGTATTATGTGCCTTTGAATAATTTTTCTTTAATTCAGTTTTTTTATCTTAGGTGACGGTTAGCCTCTTTAAATCACTTTCTTTTCTATTAAAGTGGATATGGTGAAACATTCTTAGAGCTTTACTAGTTTTACTAACTTAAATAATCTAAAATCATCAAGGTAAATGGTTGTATGGATGGTTTTGAAATGATCATAGTTTAGATTAACTTTTAGGTTTCAAGCACTGCTACAGTAAAAGGTGAACTTACCAGTCTTCTTTGTCTTTTTTTTAATGCTTTAATTTTGTACTATATATGATCACTGGGACTTAATTATTCTTGTGTCCTCACTGTAGTTGCTTTTGTAAATATTCCCATGTTTTCACCATGTGATTCATTTGAATTTGGCTTACAAATCAATCCCTTTCTATAGGCTTCTGCTTTGTACCTTGAGAAGTATAAAAATAATAAAAAATATCACTGTGTTTGACAGTGAGACTGTATATTAATCTCAGTGTGAATAGCATTTAGCAGAGCTTGTCTACTTAAAAGGCAGTTAAACCAGTAATCATACATGATCTGTGCTTAACTGTCTTCTGTAGAAAAAGTGCTGTGAAGTGATATATGATGATAACAAAATTCAGAAGGAAAAGAATGTGAAATTCAGATAGCAGTTTGAGTGATTTGCTTTTAGCATGGGGCGAAATAACACTACAAAAGCTATAAACTCTTGTCTTTCTAGATTGCCCAGTTAGGTGGCAGAGAAGCAATTTGTCTTTTCTGAAGCCGCCTGCTGCTTTCTAGCTCTGTCTCCTGTCACAGCCTATTAGCTCCCCAAGAAAATTGGTGGGAAATTGCCTGCGGATTGTAGGAAATTGCATCTCCAGTCCCTGGAAAAAATGTAGGATAGCACAACAATGATCCTCCTAGAACAGCTATTAATACAAGAAAAGCTGACCTTTGGCCTGGTATGAAACGACTTTGCTATTTGCTGAATAAAGGCTGTATTATGTGTGGTTGAAGGGGGGTGCAAATTGCTATCCTAGCTATTCTTGTAGCCAGTCTGCTCAGGAAGTTTAAGCATTAGTGATAGGTGTTGTTGTCTCCCACTCCTTTCTATCGGAAGATAGGTAATGAGACAATAGACCTTCATCCAGAAATTTCATTGTACAGGCAGGCAAAAATCACTGTGTATTTAAATTAAGTTAGTACATATGCATCTCAAAAGTGACAAAGCAGAAAGATAATTTATGACGCTGATCTCAAAAAGAAATCGGTAATTGTCTCTGTTTGGTCTAGCCTTGTTCAGAGTAGGAACAGGTTTTTGGCTCTTTCATTCTATGTCCATTAATAAGGATTTTATTTTGAAATTTGTTTACAGTGATAGGAGCTGATTTATACTGTAACTGACGAGTATAGAAGTCATGGGACACATACTAGTTCAGATAGATTTTAACGTTGTATTTCTTGCTGCTAAGCAACTTGCCTCTGTTTTGTTGAAACAAATTCCAGTGTGTTCTTTATAGTGTGATATGCAATCAGTTTAATCCTCTGTCATTTCTATTACGTCTGTTTTGCTAATCTTATACTTTACCTCAGTTTTGTTGGGCCTTTCAATAAAAGTCAACTTTTCCATGAATCTTTAGGAAGCAGATATGTAGAATTAGTTTGTAACACAAAAAAATAAAAGCCGGTGTTTTCTTTGAGCTTGCAATTGTATTTAGTTGGTTCAGAGCCTCCTGAGGAAGATGTGTGTGTGAATCAGAATGATGTATTGATCAGAAGTGAGTGTGGGGAGGGCAGCAACAGGGAAAAAGTAACTTTGCAATCAAGAGCATTGCTGTTTTAAAACTTTGCTGAGATCTGTTGGTAATTGACAGTAGCCCAGGGATCTGAGTGAAATCAATATGTTCATTTCCTATTGTATTAGTGTCCACTGATGTAAATAAGCTGACAACGATTACTAACACTCACACGACTGATTAAAGAAAATTTAAAGCCTGCCTTACGAAGCTGAGGCAGAGAAGCTAAGCGTAGGGCAGCATGACAAACCATGTTCTGCTCAGTGTTCAAAGCACAGCTGAAGGAGACCAAAAGCACTTTGTGTTATAGGGCGTTCCTTGTCCCTGTTTTGAAATGTTACAATCTTGCATGCCACACATATGACAATCTGAAATGCCAATTTGTTGGGATGTTGTCCTTCTAAATTAGTTTGGTTACAGCACTTTTGGTTACAGCACTTACGGAAGTGGTGCAGTTTAGTGCTGTGTGTCCCTTCTTGTCAAACACAAATATAGGAAGATACAGGAACAGAAAGGCCATAGCGCTTGAGCCTTTATTCTGTACTTACAATAGATGTTCATTTGTCAAGGTACTACAAACTAATTCTCAAAATAAAACTTAACCATTTAGTAATGAATGTGGGGCTTTTGTAGAGTGCTGTACCTGTATTGCAATGAGCAAAGTACATTTGGAGAACACAAAATCTGCGAATCACTGAATTTTCTTCTGTTTTAACAAGCTGAATTGAGCCACACAGTATCCAGAAAACTAATTTCTCCTGGTTGGTGGGATCATGAACACTGTAACCTGCATGCCTACTCTGGCATTAATGAGGCCAAAGCCATTACTCTACACAGAGGAACAAACTGAGGTAACAAATTATTCTGGAATGAAGGGCAGAAGATTTTTGTCAAAGACTCAAAATTTCAAACTCTTGCTTTGTTGTGGAAAGAATAAAAATGCTGTCTGGTCTGTGAAGCATTTGGAATGCTTCAAATGCTTCACTGAATAGTTAGATGGTTTGAGAGAGTGAAGAGTGGTAGAGTGAAATCAGCTTAGACAGCCCAGTTATGAGATAACGATTAATGACTGGAAAAGTTGTGCAAGCCGTAAGTGGCATATGTTCATACTGTAACAGTTTACGAGCTTCATCGAAGGATGGAATACTGAACTGTGCTTGTTTTTTCTGCAAAGAGAGTTTGTTTTCAGTCTAGGCTCTGGTCAATGTGAGGTCACATCATGTTTTTTATATTGCATAAATACAGGCAAAAATGCATCAGAAAAACTACATCTGAGTTCTTTAATCAGAATTACTTGATTTTTTTTTTCTTAAATGATACCTTCCTATATAGCACTAAGAAAAAGCTAATTTTTTTTTTTATCCTAGGCTTTGTTAAATCTTCTGATATTCCAAATGTCATAACATGATTCTGATTTACTAAATATCAAATGTCTCACTGTGGTGATTTTTGTAGCTCCTGAAAGAAAACAACAAAACAACTATGAATAGCTCATTGTACTCAGAATTATATTCATGATCATTCATTGAAACTCTTCACAGTGTTTTTTCAAGGTTTCCATTAGTAGCTTACACTGATTGTTGAATTCTTATGAAATTGTCTATCTAGCATTTATGAGCTCTACCACACCTCCATACTTATGCAACATGTATCTCCAATACTCCAGCTGAGAGTAGACCAACCTTATGCTCTTCTTCTGTGAGACAAAACTGAAGAGCTCGGTCCAGTCAGCCAACAAGCTTATTTTCTGTGAAATGTCCCAAAGCTGGTTTTTAATGAAGATTCACCTTTCAGAGTCACTAAGCAGGCATGTGACATGATCATAGCCCTTTTTTGAGGCTTCTGGTACCAGAATGGCGCAGTGGCCACACTCAAATAGGGAGAAGAGGGTAGAAGATGAAGTGCAAAGCCTCTCTTTTGAACAGTGTTTTCTTCTTTCATTAGTGCTTGGCTTTGAGGTGGGAGAGGCTCAAGGACACGTCCAACAGGGGTTTTGCCCCAAGTAATGGTTGTGTGGTTGTTCACTCAGCAACAGTGAGCAACAGCTCAAACAAGATGGTCGAGTATAATATAACCTCCAGCTTGCCTAGTCCCAGTGCTGCTGGGGAACAGGTTGTGGCTGGGATGCTTGGCATGGAGCTGAGGGATGAGGAGCTGAAGAAGGTGAACTGGAATTTGGGACACCTGTGAGGGATACCAGTGGTAATTCAGGGGATGAGAATGTGAACAGTGGAAAATTTGTGTCAAAAGGTAGTATAAATAAATATCTTGTGATTGATTGTGAGTTAATGAACGTCATAGAATAAGTTGAAAGGGACCTTGGAAATAATCTAATTCTAACCACCCTGCCAGATGGGCAAGGACATCTCATCAGATTAGGTGGCCCAACCTGGTCTTGAACATTTCCAAGGAGGGGGCAGCCTATTTCAGTTCCTCACCACCCTCATAGTGAGGAATTTCATAGAATTATCAGGGATCCTGTAGACCTAATCTAAATCTACCATCTTTTAGTCTGAAACTATTCCCTCTTGTCCTATCAGTAGAGGCACTTGTAGAAATTCTCACTCCAACCTTCCTCTAGGCCTCTTTCAGGTGCTGAATTTTGAATTGATCTATGAATAAATAATTCGCAGTTTTGCTTGGGGTCCAGGTTTGTCTAGAATGGTCCAGGGGCAAATAAACTAAAAAACTTAGAAAAAAACAGTTTGTGGAATGGCATCAACTGTGTGGCTTTTTGTGGCTGCTTCCACATATGCAGCATTTCCACTAAATTTGCCGATAATTTGTCATCTTCCTTACATCCCTGCAACAATCTGACCTGCGATGTGAGATGAAAGAATTGTACAACCTGGGTCTGATACCTTTCTCCAGACAGGGTAAAGGACTGCTTATCTGGGGCTTGTTTACTGGAAAGGAAGGAGACTGTAAATTGAATTGGAAAATAACATTTTTCTGCCAGCAGGGAAGACATTTCCATTTATCGAGAAAATGAAGATACATTAGATAAAGCACACTCGAGCAGCAATGAAGGTGTAATGCAGAAAGGGAAGACAAGATTTCATATTCAATTGAAGAGGTCTGCGTGGAATATTGCACCTGAGTTGAACAAAACACAGTAATGCCAGTGTACACTGTTGGTTATTCTGATTTTTTTTTTAATATCTTCAGGAAAGAAGGCAATGGAAGAGCAAATATCCAAGCAAATGTTTATCTGCAAGTTTGGTAAGATCCTGAGAAATGGTCTTATCCAACAAGGTGATGGCTAACCACAGTGGTTAAAGTATAACATGCTTTTGGCAGAGTCACAGTGTCACAGTAATGATAAAGTTGGAAGAGACCTTAAAGATCATCCAGTCCAACCTAAATCCAAATAAACCAAGTAAACCTAACATTTAACATCTAGATCATGCCACTCAGCACTTCATCCAGACAAACCTTGAACACTTCCAGAGACGGCAACTCAACCACCTCCATGGGCAGCCCGTTCCAAAATCTGATCACTCTTTTCAGTGAAGAACCTTTTCCTAATGTCAAGTATAAACCTCCCCCGATGGAGCTTAAGACTGTGACCCCTTGTCCTGTCTCCAGTGTCCAGGCAGAAAAGACCAACCCCCACCTGACTATAACCACCTTTTAGGTAGTTAGGGGTGACCTTATTGCCGTCTCTGAGCCTCTTCTTTTCCAGGCTAAACAGACCCAGCTCCATCAGCCTCTTCTTGTAGGGCTTACCTTCCAGCCCCTTTACCAATCTAGTTGCTCTTCTCTGGACTNTCTTTCTACCCAAGTACTCTCTCAGAAAGCCATTACCAGCCTATAGTTCTGCCTGGATTTATTATAACCAAAATGTACAACCTGACACTTAGACTTGTTTAAATGCATCCTACCCTCCAACAGATCAACATGGGCTCCAAGCTTGGTGTCATCCACAAATTTGCTCATGTTGGATTCCAACCCATCATTAATATCATTGATGAAGATATTAAACAGGACAGGACCCAACACCGACCCTTGGCGGACACTGCTAGTAACAAGTTGCAACTAGATGTGAGGGTGGAGGAGTGGCCCTGTATGTTGCTAAAGTCCTGGAAGTGATGGAAATTGAGATCAGGGAAGACAGAGTGGAGAGCCTATAGATTCAGATTACAGGGTTAGCTAATAAGGTCGACATTATGTTAGGAGTGTGCTACAGGCCACCCAATCAGGATGACAAGGCTGATCAAAGAATCTTTAAACAATTGAAGGGTATCTCAAGATCGCCTGCTCTGATTCTCTTTGACTTCAACCTCCTCAACTTCTCTGACTTCAACCTCCCAGATATTTACTGGAATCTTAACACAGCAGTTAGGAGGCAGTCTAGGTTTGTAGGGTGTATTGAGGACTGTTTTTTGTTGCCATTGGTCAGTGAGCCTACCAGGGCTGAGGCTTTTCTTGAGTTGCTATTTGCAAATAGGGCAGACCTGGTGGGTGATGTGGTTGTCCATGGCTGTCTGGGAGGCAGTAATCATGAAATGATTAAGTTTTCAATTAATAGTGGATCAAAAAGAGGGCTCAACAAAACATCTAAACAGAATTTCCTCAGGGCAGATTTCAGTTCATTTAAGGATTTGATTAGGAAAGTTCCTTGGGAGGCAGCCCTTTACAAAAAGGGTATTCAGGAGTGGACATGGTTTACCTNATTCAGGAGTGGACATGGTTTACCTAGATTT
>VZRI01007703.1:0-76060 GCA_013397515.1 Upupa epops
TCTGGATGGTGCGTCCCTGCACAGAGGCCCCTGCTGAGACTGGTCAGGACACTTAAGGCCTGATGGTGCATTAGGACCTGGATACAACCACCCTGGGATAAGAGAACCAGGTTGACTGTAAGAGTAGACTAACAGTGAGGTTCCTAGCTAAGGAATGAGGACTCCAGATTTCAGTTTCCTATGCCATCTTTCAGAGGTGGTGTAGTGACATTTTAGTATGTTTCTCTTCTGTAAGCCAGAAATGTGAGGGAATAAATTCAAGGGTGGCAAGGGTGTATCAAGATATGTGTCTGAGGTGAGGAAAAGAAAAGAAAATGTTAGGATAGGCTGATTTTATTTTCTTTTCTAAAATTCAGGTTTTACAGTATGAGGGATAATGGAGAGGGGCAGATGTTCTTTAGCATCAGCCAACCCTACTTGTTCAGGAGCAGGTGAAACAAGAGGACCGTGCTATGATCTCAGTGCTTGGTGTTCCCTCTCACGATTCCATATGAGGTATTTCATGAAGGGTAAAGGAAAGTCTTTGAGCTTGGTATTTGGAGGAGCTGAACATATGTCAGCTGGGTTTCAGAGACTGCAGGGTATATGAAGGGTCTCTTCAGATTCCGAGCTTTGAGAAGGCTTCTATGTCTTCCTCAAGCACTATAATAAAACAGCAAAGGTGATCAGAGCCTCAGCTGGCACCATGCTTAGTGGGGGATAGGGGGGTGGGTGTTGCCCACTTCTTTGCTGTATTCTCAGCTGTATCACCCTCTTGTTACATTGTTAATGAGAGTACCTTGGTCTGTGTTCACCATTTTTTCATCTAACAAGCTAGAAGGAAAAAAAACCTTTGAGAAGCAGCAACAGGGTCCAATTTTCACTGTCAACAATGAGTCTCTGTTCTTTTCACACTGAAATCACTGGCAAAAGTCCCAGTAGTTAGATCTGGATTTCTCCCTCCTTAAAACAATATTCTTCCTTTTGTGCTTTATCCTCTGCTTGTTAGCATCAGCTGATTATGAGCTCCTGCACAGATGACATTTTATCTTCAGTAAGCAGGAAGGAGCCATGAATTAGGGCTTGGGGGTTGGAGTTGGGTGAAAGTTCAACAATTAGCCACAGAGGAAGGAAAACATCCCAAAAAGTACACAGAAGGAATTATTTCATTGCATTTGACTGGGCTGGAAAGTTCAGCTGTAATTATAGTGGTTAAATTAATTATGATGAATGAAAAGCGAAACATACCAGAGATGGAAAAGTGGTACACTGCCAGCTGGAAATTATAAGGGCATTGCCAGGGCGTGCAGAGAGGTGGTTAGGAGAGCTAAAGCCCAGTTTGAATTGAAGTTGGCCAGAGACATCAGAACTTCAAGAAAGGGTTCTTCGGATCCATCAATAACAAGGAAAAACAGAAGGTGAATATTGGCCCACTACTAAACATGAGAGGTGAATGTGCTACCAACAGTGCTGGTAAGGCAGAAATCTTCAACACCTTCTTCACTTCTATCTGTACCAGCACTGCTGGGTCCCAGGCCATGGAAAAATTGATATTGACAAAGGTGTAGACCTGCCATCAGTGGAAGAAGAGTTGGTGTGTCAACTGCTACAGGAGCTTGACCCTTACAATCAAGTAAGAGAGCTGTCCACTGTAATTATGAGGCTGCTTTCCATGATCGGGAGAGCCTGAAGACTGGAAGAAGGTTAATGCCATTCCTATTACAAGAAGGGCTCCAAGGAGGATCCTGGTAGTTATAGACCTGTTAGCCTCACTTCAATCCCAGGAAAAATTATGGAACAAATCCTCCTGGGGAGCATCGCAAGTGAACTGAAAAAGTCAGGGTGATGCAAGATGGTATAATTTAATTTCATCACACACTAGCCCTTAAACCAGAGTCTAGGATAAGTTTAGGGTTTTTAGTGCTTTCTCTGTTCTGGATCACTGTGAGAGATACAGTCTTGCACAATATGGTGGGTTGTAACCTCTGGCATTAAAAGGGCAAACTTTTATTTTAGCTAAAGCTATGAAAGTGTGGCCAGGGGCTGTGCAAAGAGAACTACCCCTATCTTTAGCGGTGACTGTGACTGTAAATGCTGCTAATCCTTCTTCATCTTCTTCTCCTGTGCCTCTATTACTAGTACATCTTGCCTTGGCTGCAGCTTTAATAACGGGGCAGGGGGATGGGGTGGTGTCTGTGGGAACAACTAACATACCATGTTGACACTAACTGCATGTGTCCCTGCATGGTACTAAGGAACTTCTTGTGCTGCTCTCTGTGTCTAGTATTTAATTAATTTCTCATGGCTGTTTTGTCTCTCATATCATTCTGGCAAACTATTTTGAATCCCAGTTTCCTTTTGACATGCAGCTCCCTCTATCTTTTGCAAGAGAGATGATATCCTGAAATGTCTTTTCTTTGTGGCTATGAAGGCTGTTGTGTCCTCTGGACTTCTCAGTTCTTCTCTGTGAGTGGATCCCAATCTGTCACACTATCCCTGATGCCATAATAAAAGCATGGCAATTTTTAGAAGAAAAAAAATCCCACACAAACATTATACCGGTTCTGCACCAACAACAGTGCATTTTGGCCATGTATAGCTTTGCCTGCATAGGAAGAAAACCTTTACTGTTATGGTTTACAAGTCTCCCTATGTCAGTAAAATCTTCCTTACAGTCATTTGTACTTGGTGTCATTTTTATAGGCTGTGTACACAGTTCTGCCTCCTGGAGTGATAGGAACAAAACACACTCAAGTTTCTCCTGCAGGAGCCATAAGCAGAGCTCTTTAACTCTTGGCAGAGCTGCTTTGTGACCTCTTCATCCATATAACCTTCTCTTATTCCTTGCTTCTGTACTTTAAACTAGGTTGCATGTGAAAAATGTACAGATAAACCCAGACTCAAGCTACTACACTTTTCTGCCTCTGTTTTAAAGTAACAAGAAAAGCTTTGACAGCAAAGAGCCTAGGTGAGATGAAGAGGCTTAACCTGTTCATTATGGCAGTAGCTGTGCCAATGGCACCTTGAACTCTTACTATAGAGATTTTCACTCCAGGTGCTGATGCATCAATGAGTCTTAATGTGCAATCTATTAGCATGTTTCACCAGAACAGTCTAATGAGTTGCAGTAATCCAGCCTGGAGGTCAGAGATGAAAGGCTTGCTGTTGAAGTTGCTTATTGAACTCGATTCCCCTATCTTTAGAAGGTCAGAAAACTCATCCACCAAGAGGATGACCTTTGCCAGGTCACAGAGACTGATGAGCAGCTTGGTCTGTGCAAATCTGAATCCTGAAACCAGCCTGGGGGGCAGATTGGGGTGAGTTCATGTTTTCAGGAAGACAAGGCTAATCAGCAGATTTTTCATTTAAAGCTCTTGTGTAGGAAATCCTGCATCTTTTAGAAGAAGAATGAATATAGAATAGAACACTTTCAGATTACTATGCTGATGGCTTTGGACTACAGTACCTTATTGGACTCAATGAGCTCATGTTTCTGCATCTACTCCAGTCCCTGAGGCTGCCCTCATGAAAAGATAATAGAAAAAAATGCAACAAAGAAGCAACTGAGACAATTTAATTAAGATTTTTTGCTTTTCTAAAATTCACCTAAATAGAGAATACAGAAAAAAAAAAGACCCCAAAAAAACAATCCCAAAAGAACCTTGGCAAATTTACAGCTTGCTCAAGCATCCCTGAGGTTTGAGGTTCTGGTGCAATGGTACCTCATAAAGTTGTGTGCGATTTGTAGAAAGGACAGAGCTTAAAAAAGCATCCAACACCCAGATTCTCTGTCTGTTTTATCGCCCATAGATGGGCTTCAAAGACCCAAAAGTAGTCAATTAGTTTCCTAGAAACTTACAATCTCATTGAATTCTCCATTTCAGTATAAATAATTTATAAAAGCTAAGTATTGTGATTGATTTTGCCAGTAAACAGTGTGGATCTGTGTGGTTTGTAGAACACAAAGATGAAGTGTCCAAGATCCCTTCAAGTCATTTTTTGCTCTTTCAAAGCCAATCAGAGTTTGGCCAAAGCTTTGTAGAAGAAGCAGAATTGCCTTCTCCCCCCATTCTCTTTCCATTTCATAGGTGCTGTGTGGTTGAGGTTTTGCTCCCTCCATTTCCTTTGATTTACATTGTCACATAGACATTGTCACATGACAATTTGTCATTTGCAAACACCTGGAAGCTCAATGCTTCCAAGTTCCTGTAAACAAGGATAAATTCAAGGAACATTTTGAATTACGTGTGTAGTTTGACTGAATACATTGGAATCAGAGCAGCACACAGCAAGATGAATCTATCCATCATGGGCATTTAGTGTAAAGCCTGTATTTACTTTTCTTTACTATCCACATAGATTTGATCAACATAGCAGTTCTGTCATTTGCTAAATACATGGGCTCTGCTCGCTGGGACACCAGCTCATCAGTTACCAAGTGAGCAGCCTGTCACAGGGCCTGCACAGATCATTTGTAACTGTCATGGACCCAGAGATCAGTATCTTCCCAGAGTCCGATCCATTGATGGCTTGGAAATCAGCTAGCTGTGCCCAGTAGCAGGTTGGAAGGGAGGGTGCTCGACCTGAAACTGAGATGTGAAATTGAAAAGTTTGACTCTCTTGATGGTAGCTGGCAGGCACCAGTGGGCAGCCCACTAGTTTTAGATATTTGTATTCATTTTCCATTGACATCTGAGAACACAGGCAATCAATTCAACTCCCTGCTTTTGGAATTGTCTCTATTGAATCATCATCAGCTTTCGTCAGAAGAGCTGCAGGAATGGCACAGCAGTCATGTTACAAACCTGAGCTAATGTCTGGGTAAAACCTAGGTACAACAAAGTGCTGAGAGGGCTGTGCTACCTGAACTGACCCCCTGCCTCAGCTCTGCAATTTTTTATCAAGCTGTTTCAGATGCCAAACATACTGCAGTTTTTGGTATGGAATTTTTTTTTTTGGGGGGTATATTCACCCTCATATTTTTATTTTCTGGACAATCAAGAGTTTACATCTTTTCCTGAGCCAGTTTCTGCTCTCAGTTTTGTAGTTTTTTGGTCCTCAGTAAGTTCCTGTGACATGGGCAGGGTGCTAATTTGAAGCCATAACTGTTTCGGATCTTAAAGGGCTTTGTTTTTTCCTTTGTGCAGTTCAGTGCTGCCAGCTCCTGCTGTGTTTCCTTACACTTTTTTTTATCTTTCTGCAGAGATTCCAGAAGTTTCATGATGATGATGATGGATATCAGATACAATGTTAACATTATTTTACTCTCCTGTATCCTAACAACTGCTTTTAACATGGTTAACATCTTTGATCCTTCTGGTTTGAGTAGTGTTTCCTCTCTTCCTAGGATTGTTATTGTTATTAAATGAGGAGCTGATTTACATTTAACTTTAGCATAACAGGAATTGTATAGGGGCTGCCAATATTTTAAGCCAGAATTAAGCTAGACATCCAGATGAAACCTCCTGTTTCCAAGAGAGACTTTGTCACAGCCCAGGAGCTCTTACTAATGCAACACTGTTTCTGGTAATCAGACAGATAGTAGTTCGTCTCAATTTTGCACCATTACACCTAGATAGCTCCCTTAAGGACTCCAAATACTTTTCTCTTTGCTCTTTCACACTCTTCAACTACTTGATTATGACACTGCATTTTCACTTCCCTCCCTCCCTTACCCTTATAGCCTTAATTGAAGCTGGATCCCACGTTACCATATCGTTCATGTTTTCACATTTTAATTTCCAATGGCTTTGTCAGCATCCTTTGACTATGCTAGAAAATCCTTACTGTGTCATTGCATTATTTCAATGACATCTGCCAGTGAGGAAAGAAATGCCAAACTTCCAGAGTGTCTTTGCTTTTCACAGCTTAGGTCAAACCCTGCCTGAAAGCCAACATACCTTCCTGCATGTTAAATTAATTTAATAGGTATTTAGTAAAACAATGCATCCAGCACAAGATACATGGCACAAATTAAGCTGGATGCCCAAACAAATTCAGCAACAGACTGTGGCCTCTGCGGGCTCTTTAAGTCCAGTGTAACATCCATTTACATTGTTTGATTCCTCTCTCAAACTGTAACTTACACCCTGTAGGGTTACATTGAGTTACTTCCATTTTCACATCGTACTGGCATCACTATAGTCTTGCATTTAAATAGTCTCATTTCATTTTGATATGGTGATGTCATCTCCACAGAAGCGTATTGAGGCTGTCTGGAGAATGTAGTGCTAATGCCAAGGCAGAGCCCAGCTAACTGCCCAGCACTGCCCAAGCTAACCGGTTGCTTAGACACATTGCTGTGCTGCACAGTATGCTCCGCTTCAATTTCTGAGTCCACTCCTGTTCGCTGGACCATAATGCAACATATTTTCATATCCTTTGAGGCCTGTTCACTCTTTCACTTGTTCACTCTATCACTAGCAGAAAGTATATGCATGTGGGAAAAAATATCTCTGAAAAAGCAAATTGTTTTGGTCAAGTGTAGATCATCAGTAGCTGGGAAAGGACACCAGCAAGGAAGTGGGTTCTTTTATGTCAGTGCTCCTCCACAGCTGCACCCAGTGCAATATTTTCATTGAATGTGTCAGGCTGGAATGGACTGTTAAACATCACCTATGGTGATGCACTCCTGTGCATCGAACAGGGACATCTTTATCTAGACAAGGGTGTTCAGAGTCCCATCAAGCCAGGGCTTTGTTATGTCTAAGGACTTAAGCTGTGGACTAGAAAAACCCATTTGGAGGGCAAGGAATCAGAATCATTGGGGATTGGAAGGGATCTCAAAACATCATCTAGTCCAGTCCCCCTGCCACACCAGGATCACCTAGACCAAGTCGCACAGGAACACATCCAGGTGGGTCTTGAAAGTCTCCAGAGAAGGAGACTACACAACCCCCCTGGGCAGCCTGTTTCAATGCTTCATTACTCTAACTGTGAAGAAGTTCCTTCTAATGTTTATATGGAACCTCCTCTGTTCCAGCTTGCACCCATTGCCCCTTGTCCTATCACCTTGAGAAGAGCCTGGCTCCATCCTCCTGGCACCCAACCCTCACATATTTATAGACATGAATGAGGTCACCCCTCAGCCTCCTTTTCTCCAAGCTCAAGAGACCCAGCTCCCTCAGCCTTTCCTCGTAAGAGAGGTGGTCTATTTCCTTCATCATCTTCGTTGCTCTACGCAGAACACCTTCCAGCAGCTCTGTGTCCTTCTTGAACTGAGGGGCCCAGAACTGGACACAATACTCCAGATGTGGTCTCACTAGTGCAGAGTAGAGGAGGAGGAGAACTTCTCTCAATCTGTTAACCACACCCTTTCTGATACACCCTANGCCAGCTTTGTTTCATTAGCAAACTTGCTGACAGTGCACCCCAATCCCTCATCCAAGTCATTAATGAATAGATTGAATAAGACTGGTCCCAGTATTGAAGGGCGAGTCCATGTCCCCGGTGCCATGGAATAACCTACCACCTGCTTGTTCTGGAGCCAAGAACAAGAAGACACTAATGAGCAGATGCCCAAAGTCCTCTGAGAAACATGTAGCTACTGCTATGCCCTGAGTACCCCGAATACCATGGTAACGCAAAGCACTTCCAACTCTAAATGTCAACATCCTAATGGCAATGCTTGTATATCTGTCTGCAGCCTGCAGTTCATAAACAACAGGAGAATGTGTGCTAGGCCACCCTCCCTGCCTGCTCAGGGAAGAAAGGATCCAGGTTTCAACTGTTGATGAAATATCTCCTAGGCCAGGATGAGGCTCTGAGACTTTGCCCCTCACTCTCAGCTCCAGCAAGCATCTTGACTTCATGGCAGCAGCCAAGCTGGTAGTTTAGTTCAGGAGGTTTCTTATTTATGGAGCTGCCATTAAATCAGTCTCAGAGTCATGTAGTATTTATGATAAGATTAGACACATGACTGCACACAGAGCAAGTAAAGAGATTCATGCTTCTTGGTGGAATATTCACTTGGAAGGCAAAGTCTAACTTTAATGAGCATTACTTTCTCTACTGCTGTAAGACTTCCAGGGACAAATTCAATCAGGCTGATTGACTCTAAATGTAAAGTCTCTGTGGTTAGCATTTTTCTTTTAATGATTTTGCTTAAAAATAAATTAGTTTTTCAGCTTCTGAGCTTGAAGGGTTAGAGGTTTGGTTTTAATTCTCTCCAAAAGCAGTAAGAAAACTTAGTGTGAACCTACAAAATCTCTTCAGTGAAGCTGCTGGTTTTAGGCATTTCTAGAATGATGCAAGAATAAAACCATTTGTGAGAGCTACCTATGGGATCCAGTGCCGATATGCATTTCTCAAAGGATGTGACACTGAATGCTTCATTTTCCAAACACCGTGCTGAGATAAATTATACCTGGGTGTTGAGCCTTCCTGATACAAATTAGTGGCATATCAATAATAGAATTCAGCTTCCCTCTCAAATTTTAAAGTAAATATGTTAGCATCCTTGTGGGAAATAGGTGGTTTCATTTCATGGACTTCTGTGAGGAATGATGTCAGTGGAGGCTGCATTTTAATCTGGCCAGTAGAATAAGGGAAAGTCACTACAAAAAGACATGGACTGAGAGGGGCTGGATGATGCTCTGGAACAAGTCTTTCTGACTGGTGAAGTGGTGTGGGCATTTGGAAGCCCATGCACAACTTATGTGAGGTTTTTAAGGTTAGAGATGAAGAACTGAAAGCTTTTTAAAGGTCAGATGAGTCTTGGATGTTAAACTGAATGGGGAAGGAAGACAAACAATATATGGAACAGATTGTTTGTTGTACTAGTTTTAGACTCAAGAGGCCTGGGGCCAAATCTTCTCCAAACTTAATAACAGTTAATAACAGTTAACTTAAATAACAGTTTGGTAGTTTGATTCCAAGCTTCACTGTTCACATCAGGCACAAGGGCAGTTCTGAAATCTGTTTGTTATGATTGGCATGTCATATTGATCTTCAAGTCCTTTTTGTTCACTCATGAGGTCCTTGGTAGCACTTTCACAGATTGTCTTTCAAGACTGACTTTTTACTTTGGCTTTCTAAAGAATATCTGCTGTTTACTGTGACATTCCTACTCACCACAACCTTATGGCTTGAGCTTTATGCCCTATGACTTTAAAATCATCTTTTTCCTTATAGACAGAATACTGAAGCTGTCTTTTTTCCAGTTGAAATATAGAAGCAGGGACTACAGTGTCTGATTTTTTTCCCAGGACTTTAAACTCTGATGCACTAGTGCCACAGAACTATTTATGAGAGCCAGAGCTTACTAGAATCCTTATTGTTTCATTACTGATATCCAAGATGCAAAGAAGATTCAGATTCAACTCTGTGGATGCTACACATTAGCAGTAGGTGTTGGTACACTGGCTTCTGCTGCAGTGAGACACTGTAGAAAGATGTGATAAACATGCTAAAAGGGAGAAAAGCTAGTATCAGGAAGAAAAGAGGCTGTACTCCAGATGGTAGGTGTAGTGGGGATAAACAGTGGAGAAACAAGCAAGTGGTAACAAAAGGAATGGAGAATTTCAGCAAAGATGAAAATGTGAGAGCTTAACACATTTGCTGCAGTGGACAAACTATCCAGTAACACAAAAGACAAACCAAAACCTCATGAACCTATGCACAGGTTTCTCTTTTTCTCTTTTAGAGACGTAGATCTGCTCTGCCGCCCTTTAATCCCAAAGAGGGGGAGAATAAATAGGTACTACACTTCAGAGTCCTAGGTCACAGAGTCCTTCTCATTCCCTTCAGTTCCAGTTCCTTCAGTTGTGCTCCAGCCTAACAGAAGTGATGTAATTGCTTCTCTACTTCCAAGGCACATAAAATTGCATGGAATACAAAGTATGTGTGTGCAGCATAATGTGGTTTGTGGGTTTGTTATGTTAGCTCCTGTTATTTGCTTGCAACTTTGTGTTCTTGATCAAAATAAGAGAGGGAAGAGTATTTTGGAAGGAAGAGACTGGGATATTTCAATTTGAAATAATCTCATACATGAAGTTATTCCTCCATCAGCTCCGTGTACATAGTCAGACTGGACTGTCTGGTTCCTGAGTGTTTCTCTGTAAATTACTATTGTACCTGTAACTGTCTTCTGTGTAATGGGAATTAATGCTAGCCCACAGTGATCCTACTTTTATTTATACTCTCTGGGGTGGCTTACAGGATTATAAAGATACTTCAACTAAGTAAAAAAAAGAGTGAGAAATTGTACTTTTACCAATACTGAGAAATGTCTATACAGCTTCTACTTCTTTTCCAGTAAACACTGTTTTATTCATGCTTGTTGTAATATTTTCTGGAGTAGTAATTCATACAACACAAAGTATTTGCCCCCTCTTTTGCATTTAGTTATATTATTTGTTTACTGATGGCAAGTACTTTCATAGATGAAAGTGGATAAAAGGAGTAGGCGAATCAATCATGGCAGAGAGGAAAAGCATGTAGTAGCAACCATCTGCTGGTTTGTAAAAACTGGGGCAAGTGAGTACTTGATACTTGTAGGTTGCACTTGTTGGCACACAAGAGTTCAGTACAGCAAACACTGCCTCCACAATTCAGAAATTCTCTCAAACTGCAAGAGACCCCTGAGATCATTGAGTTCCAAACCTCTGCCATGGGGAACATCTGTCACTAAACCAGGCTGTCCAGAGCCCCATCCAACCTGGCATTGAACACTTCCAAGGATGGAACAACCATAACCAACCTAGGCAAGCTCCTTCAGTGTCACCACTCTTATAGTAAGGAATTTCTACTCTAAATTTACCCTCTTCTAGTTTGAGCCATCACCTTTCATCCTATCACTACAAGCCTTGTAAAGAGTCCCTCCCCAGCTTTTCTTGTAGGCCCTTTTCAGACATTTGAAGGCCACAATGAGGTCTTTCTATAGCCTTCTCCTCTCTAGGTTGAACAACCCCAACTCTCTCAGTTGACAACACTAAATGTTTAGCTTCAGTAGACTACAGTAGTTCAGCAAGGTCTTACAGATCCCAGAACACATTCCTGCTGTTGGTCAACTCATTGCTTCCTAGTTACTGTAATTTTAGTTGGGAAGCCCTGGACATTTGGTTTCTTCAATGTCTGTGTTTGTCATTCAGTTGCAGATGTGTGTCAGCATCTAGGTTGCAAAACTACCTTGGAAAAACCTTTTTGCTTTTGCTTGGCTGGTTTTAGGCTGTAGTTTGTATTTCAATGGATGCATTTTGTTCTAAAGTATCTATAAGGCAAAAACTTAATGAAGTTCCTTTGGTTTCCCCTTCTCCCCAGTATTGCTGTTATTGATTGGTCCTTATTGGTGAATAATGGCTTTCTTAAAGTGCCAGTGGATTACAAAGTCAAATCCAAGAGCATTCAGGCCAAATTCTACTTTCACCTACACCAGTATAAGTCCAGAGGCAGTCCAATGGATTACAGATTTACACTGGTGTAACTGGAAGCAGAATTTGGCCCTTAGTCTCTAACAACTCATTAGGGATAAATAGCCTTTTAGCTAATGAAAATGTAGCATTTTTGCTAAGAGCTCCATAATGATACACACCAATTGCTACAGTGCCTTGGTAATTGGAAAATTTACTTGCTTTTTTCCCTTGGCAAAACTGTTGTAGATGTTCCTTAACAAAATAATTGAGCCATAAAATCGACACCCAAAACATCTTCAGAACATTTAAGGCTAAGCAAAATGCAACTATAAGCAACTCAGCCCTCAAACTCCAAACAGGCTGAAAACAGGTCTGTGAAAAATAGAGCAGGGTCGGATTCCCCAGTGCCAAATAGGGCTGTAAGCTTTTACACATGAATTTTCAAAAACTCATTCTCTGCCTCCAACTGAAATTTGTTCAGCATCAGCCAATAAGCTTAAGCTTAATGCACCTTAAAAAGTGAACAAGAATGTGAATGTCAGGTAGGATAGACACCTTTGGATTTTTTTTCTGAATCCTAGCTCTTTTCTCTTCTGATCAGTTTGATTCAGACTTGACAGTTTCTATAGGGAAACAGTCTTTCCCCTTTCCATTCCCACCTACAGCAGGAGTTCAGGTTTGGCCTCAAACACCTCCTTGTTGGCTCAGCAGCTCTGAATACCTGCTCTGTAAGGTTTCTGAATGATGATGCCAGCATCAGATGCAGTGTATTTTGTTCTCCTCTTACCAGTGAGATTAAAAACACTCTTGTCACAGTATCTGCAGCCTGGTACTAGAAAGTTCTTCCACTTAATCATACATCATTAATACCTTTATTAAGGTTTTATTACAGCATCTTCACCTGCTCTGTCAGAGTAGAGGAAAAGCCAACAGAGCAGGGGCTTTGCTAGCCACAGCCACGTTTCACAGTACCTCTGCCAGGCAAACGGGGGGCTTGAGTACCATGTGCAGTTCTGGGCCCTTTGTGTCAAGAAAGAGGTTGAGAGTTTGGAGTGGGTCCAGAGGAGAGCAATGAGGCTGGTGAAGGGACTAGAGGGAAAGTTTGATGAGGAGAAGTTGAGAGAGCTGGGTGTTTTTAGCCTGGAGAAAAGGAGAAGGGGGAACTTATCATTCTATAACTGCCTGAAGGGAGATTGTTAGTCAGATGGGGGTTGGGCTCTTCTCCCAGGCAACTAGTGTCAGGATGAGAGGGTAGGGCCTGAAGCTTCCACAGGGGTCTTAAGATGGATGTTAGGAAGCCCTTCCTCACCGAAATGATCAGACCCTGGAGTGGACTGCCCAGGAGAGTGGTGAAATCCCCACCCCTGGAGACATTTAAGAAAAAACTGAACGTGGCACATAGAGTCATGGTGCCATGGTGATGTTAGATCATAGAAGGGGCTTGATGTTCTTAGAGGTCTTTTCCAGCCTCAGTTATTCTGTGATTTGATGATTCAGCAGCCACATCCCACAGTATTTCTGCCAGTCAAACAGGACAGATGTTGTGGTGGCCAGGCTCAGTTAGGAGTCTGCGTCATGAGATATCTGGGTGACCAGACAGGTCTGCAATCAATCCATGAAGTCAGTCTATAGGTTAGGATCAGCACTTGCCACCTGGGCCCATATTGATGGGGCAGGACCACAGTGAAGCTCGAAAGTTGGTCTGCCAGTTGATGTGTGGATGGATTCTACCTACTCATGCTGGGTGCTTCTGTAGTATAAATCAAACTATGGCAATATTTTGGAGGGAACATGACAATTATGTGTCTGTAGGGAAAAAAAAGTTTCTGTTTTTATTTATTGGCTGCACAGGTTAACTTCTCCTGTGTGTTTGTTTATGTCTCATTAATTAAGGTGCAGAATTCACAGTGGAGTCAAACCCTGTGTTAGTCCTTCAGCCCCAGTACAATTCACAGGCCATGCTGTTGCAGAGCACTTCTTCCATGCTTTTAAGGAAGGTGGCAGATAAATGAAATACGCATATATATCTGTGTGGCCATAGGACTGAGTGTGTGTTACATTAACTACCTTAAAAGCAGCTTTTACTTAAGTATTCAATGCTCAGCTCTGCCAGTGGAGCTAATGCAAAACCATTTCCAGTTTTTGTGAGTTTTGCTTTCCCTTTGTTGCTCTGTTATTAGGTAGGGAGACAGATAACTCAAAAAGCAGAAAAGTGATTTTCTTGTCCATTTCTCAAAATCTGCTTATTAGGTTAAAGTCAAACATTACTGCTTTCTATTGTATTTACCAAAGCAATAGTAATAAATATTAACAAAGCTAAACAGCCTCTGGGAAGGAGCAGCCTAGAATTGCTATGCAAACATGCTTTAAAAATTACCTACAGACAATATTGCTGTATAGAAATAATAATCTAAATGAGAGCACTTGCTTGAATACTACTTGTTTTGCCTCTCTTTACATTGAGGAATAATGACTGATCTTGTGCTAGTTTTGAATGAAAATATCAGTTGGTTAGTGGATTTACATAATAAAATTAATAGAGCATGGAAAGCTTTCAACATTGCTTTCTGATTTTCCTCTGCATGCCACAGAAGTTTTATTTTAAAAGACAGATGACTGTGTGTTTGTTTAGGAAAACAAGTCCTCTGGGCTGCATGTATGAGATCTTTACATATGACAGCTGGCCCGACTCACAAAACACTTAGGTTCCTCTTTTTCTGTTCCTATAAAGAAAAACAGTAATTGAGCAGAGTGCCACATACATGGCAAAATGTCATCAGTTACCTACTTTTTCATATTTGCTAGCCTGGTTCTCTCTGTGCAGAGATGCCCTTCACAGTTATCCTCTCTGGAGTTTACCCACCAAAGAGACACCTGTTACCCACTCCAGCTCTACATTTTATTTTGCTGGGGGAACCTTTTATGGGAAAATAACTGACATCTTTACACTGTCATTAACCACTCGTTAATCATCTCATGGTTATCTGGGCTTTTTGTTACAGTAGAATAAATCTAGCAGTGTCTTTTTCCAGTTGTGCAGGACAAGAAACCTTCTATACTCTGCTGGGAAAAAGACCTGGCTCTGATAGGGTTGAAGCACTTGGGCTGGAAAGCTTGTTTTCTGGTGAATCGCAATGAGTACATCAGCTCCAGAGTCAGCACATCCTCTCAGAGCTGCAATTATCCATCTTGTTATCAGTACTGGTTGGTTTTCAGTAGTTCTGGTCAATAGGACAGAGTCCAGTTGGAGGCCTGTATCTAGAGGAGTCTCCCAAGGATTGCTACTGGAACCAGTATCACAGTATCACAGTAATGATAAGGTTGGAAAAGACCTTAAAGATCATCCAGTCCAACCTAAAACCAACCAAGTAAACCTAAACATCTGACATCTAGATCATGCCACTCAGCACTTCATCCAGCCTAACCTTAAACACCTCCAGAGACAGTGACCCAACCACCTCCGTGGGCAACCTGTTCCAAAACTGTATCACTCTTTCAGTAAAANCTAGTTGCTCTTCTCTGGACTCGTTCCAACACCTCAACATCCTTCCTAAACTGAAGGGCCCAGACCTGAACACAATACTCCAGGTGTGGTCTAACCCTCCAACAAATCGACATGGGCTCCAAGCTTGGTGTCACCTGCAAATTTACTCACAATGGATTCCAACCCATCATCAATATCATCAATATCATCAATATCATCAATGAAGATGTTGAATAGGACCTTGCCTAACACAAAGCCTTTGGGGAATCCACTAGTAACGGGTCACCAACTAGATGCGACACCATTTACCACCACTCTCTGGGCTCATCCATCCAACCAGTTCCTGACCCAGCACAGTATATTCCTGTCAAAACCCCTAGCTGCCATGTTAGGAGTATATCATGGGAGACCGTGTCGAATGCCTTACTGAAATCCAGGTAAACCACGTCCACAGTCTTCCTCTCATCGACCAGTCTAGTCACTTGATCATAAAAGGAGATCAGATTAGTCAGGCAAGACCTACCCTGCCTGAACCCATGGTGACTGGGCTTAATCTCTTGGCCGTCATGCAGTTGTTGCATGATAGCATTCAGCACTAACTATTCCATAACTTTGCCCAGAACTGAGGTGAGGCTAACAGGTCTATAGTTACCTGGATCATCCCTTCGACCTTTCCTGGATGTGTTCCTGTGTGACTTGGTCTACGTGATTCTGCTGTGACAGGGGGATTGGACTAGATGATCTTTCAAGGTCCCTTCTGATCCCTAATGATTTTATGATACTATGATAGTACCTTTGAAAGTCTCAGTACCCACAGATCTGTGGCTCTCAATTAAATGGAAAGGCGGTCTGTCTTGTTGAGCCAACCAGATGAAGATTGGGCTGGCTAAGCCTCAGGAGAGAAAGAACAAGGGAAAAGGGGGAAGGGTAATTTCAGCATCTGAGCTGCCCCTTCATTTATTCACTCCTGCATCACAGTCTCTCTTTGGAGAAAGCCATGGAAATTATGTCTGTCAGAAATGATGTGTCTTATATTCAGTCCTGATCCCTGTTTTATGCTCCTCTTTAATTATCCTTTAATGCTTTGGATTGGTGTCGAGTTGCTGTCTGTGGTCTCTTCACATGGGGATGGGATATTAGGTGAGCTTTTGGCTCTCCAAGACTGAGCCTCTCTAATTGACAATCAATTCTCTGGCTGCTTCTTGAACCCTGTTTTCAATCTTTAAAGAATTCAGTGTGAGCTAAGACTAAAAGGGAATTTACTAATTTTGAGGTAGGGACAAGTTTACAATTAGCTTCAAATAGAAATGTCATGATGCCCTAAGGAATCAAGATAAATTCAAGTCTAAAGAAAGAAAAGCTTCAGGTTCTGTTGAAGAGTGAACAAGTGTTTTCCTAGATCCCACTCTCCTTTGTGATCAACCAGACAGGCAATTTCTGGTTGGCTTCTAATGTTTCCAGTCATGTCAGTAAGGACCTACTTAATCCTCAAGTCTGTTATGTTATTTTTACATATAAATTTCATTTCATAAAAACTTTCATAAGAGTTGCCAGGCAGCTCATTTGAGATTGATTGCTCTAGTTCATAGGTAGTAAAACTCACTGGGTCTTATTATACGATTCAAATGGTATGAAGCAGACAATTACCTATAAACACATTGCCTGATGCGTCTTACTGCTTCATTATAGTTACTGTTTTCCTTTCATGGCTTCAGGTGGCACAACAAACTTTTTCCCTAGGAATTTTCCCTAACATTTGGAAAATCTTTTTCTTCCACAGAAGCAGCACATTCTTTCACACCAGGCAGTTAATATGCCTGTACTCTCTAGAAATTGAAGAGAATATCCTCATCTTCACCCTCAGAGAATATCCTCATATTCATCTTTGGCTAGAGTTTTGATATGTAAGAAATATTGCTGGTTTGTTGTTTATGTGAGAGCACCTTAAAAGAAATGCATAATTTACATCAAAGTGCTTTAACTCGTATATGTATATTAGTCATCTAACTTTGCTTAATTTCCCAAATAATGTCCCAGTTTACATCGGCACCTAAGCATGTGCCAACATGTTTTCTTGAAAAGACAAGTGAGTTTGCAGTTGTTTACACATGGGCTGATTTTCAAAGTTCTTGAGGAGCTCAGCCCCCCAGAAGCTATTGGTGCTCAGCTACAAAAGTGTTCCCTGCTTAACTGGCTGGGTTTGAATCTATGTGTCTGGATTAAGACATCCATGGCGTAACATTTTGGCCATCATGTTTTCGGAGCTTACAAGTGACAGTTGTAATTATTATAATTATCAATACAAAAAGACCAAATGCTTGACTGCCTCTTCCCTACTCTGCAGACACTAGCAGTGAGGTTCAGAGTGTCTGCACTTACTTAAAAATGTAAAGGTTACCTTTGTAGACAGAAATACAAAACCTCATACCCTTTTTTCTTGTCTAGAGGGTGCATCTGATCTGCCTGGCTGTTGTGAGAATAAAATGTTCCACAACACACAACACTGGCAAGGATTTGAGCAAACTGAGGCAAACTGTTAGATGAGAGGTTCATATAGTCATAGACTTAATATTTTGTGGTAAGGGCCTTCCATCCAGGGTGCAGGTACTGTCACACAGAATGTAGTGTGACCTTGAGATAATATCTTTTAATTTCTTTGAACACAGATCTTACTCTTTAACATCATTTACATCTTATACGTTGATATATTGCACATTTGTAACAGTAAAACAAGAGTTGGTTTTCATGGAGCACTGTGTTAGTTGAGAAACAAGGGTAGGAATGATTCCCTGAGTTCTGAATGTTGCTGGACTTGCAAACATGTGCCATAATCCCATTCACAAGCAGTTAAGTTGTCTCATCTCCACTGAAACTCTTCCAGAATCTTGATTGTCTCCTGGTTAGAAGCCACCTACCTAGCTTCCTAAATTTGCCAGTGCCTGATTTATACTGATAGTTTCTGAGCTGATAAAATCCTTTCATTTTGTGCTTGCTGCTAATGTCCTTTTGCTTCATGCTTCTTCCTTGAGGCATTTTGTCATCCTGAGGTATTTAGAAAAAGCATCTGTATCACTTTGACTATTCTATGAAGCGTTTTTGGATCTGTCCCTCTAGTGAAATCTCCCCAACTTGTCTGCCTCTCCTCCTCAGCTACAATCTACAGTCACCTAAACTGCTCCTTACCCCTTCTCTTCATCTACTGCTTTCCAGCAGAACTTTCCTGTGAGAAGGATCATATAATCTAAACCTCATCTGGTCACTTTCTACCAAAGCTTAAATAATTGAAATGTCAATAACGTACCATTTAAAATCTGTTCTACTTCATCTCCCAGAGTGGTGTGTTGGCAGATTGTGAGTGTCACACTACTGATGAGTAAAGGATTTGGATAACTATGAGCTTCTAATCAAGAAATTAATCTAAAATTGTATATCTGCCTAAGAAATGCTGGCACAGAAAGGCCAAGTACTCACTAAAGGCAGTCAGGCCTAAAGTGATTACTGAAGTAATTCAGGGCACCAGGGACTCAACAGAATATGGGTCTCTGCAGTGATTCAGCCCTCAGAAGTCTGTGTGATTCCTCCCTGCTGCAGTGCTCCCTAGCACAGGCACTACTGCATTCTCCTTTTATGCATTATGAGCACTGAGCTGACTGCAGGAGCATCAGGGAGACCCAGGGGTTACTGTGCTATCTGAAAACCGCCCATTTGGTCTGGGCTGGCTGCACCACTGCCAATGTGCTCTATCATTTGCATGCTAGTCCTCTCGATGAGCCTTCACAATCTTGAAGCCATGGATGTTCACAGCTCTTAGAATGATTGCCTCAAGGTATCTGCAAATTTAGATGGACATCACCACATCAGTTTAGAATATATTATCAGGGCTTTATTTTCAGTTGTAAATGATATTGGATTCCAGTCAGACATGCTTTTCTAGGATTTTCCAGTTTATTCTAGGGATTTAAATAATGACTAGAGTAGTAATGTATTCTAACCATCTGAACTGCACATTAGCAGGTAACTGTGGATTCAGTGATGATGCTTAGAGCTTACACACTGCATTTCAAAAAGACTTACAGACAGTGAGTATTTCTTGTGAAGCACAGTTATGATGGCTGAGATCAGAAGCACAACTTATCAGAAGATCTCAGATGTCTCCGGGGGAACATAGAAGATTTTGTGATCTTAGAAAAGCTGGAGTGTGTCACCCAAGCATCAAGTCATTATTCTCTCTCTGGCCAGCAAGCAAAAGGAACACTTCTCAGTAATTTTTCTGTCTTAAGGTGATACCTGTTGTAAGCAATGTATTCCTTACTGACTGGAGAGGAGCCTACAAGCTCTGGCGAGGTGCAACAAAGTTCCTACTTTGGCAACTGGATATTCAAAGGGCCAAATATGAATGCTAACTTTGTGTGACTGGTTTTCAGCACAGACCTGTGCTGAAAGGGCACAAGATCTTCCCTTCTCCTTCTGACCATGCTATTCCTGATCCAGTCCTGCATTCTGTGGGCCTTCTTCGCCACATGAGCACCCTGCTGACTCAGATGAAGCCGGCTGTCTACCAGCACCTCCAGGTCCTTTTCTGCTGGACAGCTTTAAAGCCACTCATCCCCCAGCCTGTAGTGGTGCTGGGGCTGTTGTGACCAAAATGCAGGACCTGGCAGTTGGCCCTTCTTGTCCCTCACACAATTTGCCTCAGCCCATCTATCCAACCTGTCCAAGTTCCTCTGTAGAGCCTTCCTACCCTCAAGCAGATCAACACTGTCACACGATTTGGTGTTGTCTGCAAACTGACTGAGGGTGCTCTCAATCCCCACATCCAGGTTGTCTCATAAAGCTATTAAGCAAGACTGGCCCCAACACTGAGCCCTGAGGGACACCATTTGTGACTGACTGCCAGCTAGATTTCTTCCCATGAATCACAACTCTCTGGGAACGGCTAGGCAGCCAGTTTGTAACTCAGTGAAGGTACATTTATTTAAATCATGATCCCCCAGCTTCTCCAGAAGAATGTTGTGGGAGACTGTGTCAAGAGCCTTCCCAAAGTTCAAGGAAATAACATCTACAGCCTTCCCCCCATCCAAAATGCCAGTCACTTGGTCATAGACAGAGATTAAGCAAGATCTCCCTTTCATAAACCCGTTCTGGCTGGCCCTGATCCCTTGGCTGCCCTGTAATTGTCATCAGAGCTCACTCAAGATGATCCTCTCTATGATCTTTCCTGGTACCAAAGTCAGGTTGACAGGCCTGTAGTTCCACAGATCTTCCTTCTAGCCCTTCTTGTAGATAGGTGTCACATCAGCCATCTTGCAGTTATCTGGTAGCAGGATTGTTGAAAAATGATGGACATGGGGATTGAGACCATCCTCAATCAGTTTGTGGACAAATCGTGTGGCTGTGTTACACACAGTTACACAGTAATGATGAGGCTGGAAAAGACCTTAAAGATCATCCAGTCCAACCTAAAACCAACCAAGTAAACCTAAACATCTGACATCTAGATCATGCCACTCAACATTTCATCCGGCCTAACCTTAAACACCTCCAGAGACGGTGACTCAACCACCTCCATGGGCAGCCCATTCCGTTGATCTGCTTGAGGGCAGGAAGGCTCTACAGAGGGACTTGGACAGGTTGGATCGATGATCTGAGGCCAATTGTCTGAGGGACAAGAAGGTCAAGTGTTCAGTCCAGTGTTCCGTTCTGGGCCCCTCATTACAGGAAAGACATGGAGATGCTGGAGTGTGTCCAGAGCAAAGCTACCAAGCTTGTGAGGGGTTTAGAGAACCAGTTGTATGAGGAGAGGCTAAGGGAGCTAGGCAGGTTTAGTTTGGAGGAGGCTGAAAGGGGACCTCACTGACCTCTACAGCTACCTGAAGGGAGGTTGTAGAGAGGTGGGTGCTGGCCTCTTTTCCTTGGTGACAGATGACAGAACCAGCAGCCATGGTCTGAAGTTGAGGCAGGGGAGGTTTAGATTCAACCTTAGGAAGAAATTCTTTCCAGAAAGAGTGGTGAGGCACTGGAATGACCTTCCCAGGGAGGTGGTTGAGTCCCCATCCCTGGAGGTGTTTTAGAAGTGTGTAGCCATGGTGCTTCATGAAATGCAGCAGTGGCAGCATGGAGATTTTTGCCGTTTTCCATTGATTAGGTATTTGGTTTTTTTGTTGGTGTGGGGATGGTTGGACCTAGTGATCTAGTAGGTCTTTTCCAACCAGGATGATTCTGTGATTCTGTATCCACAGTGTATTAATCCTTTCTTCTGTCTGTTCCCTCTTTTGCCTTTGAGCCAGACACATCATGTGTCTTCATTGTCTAGTGCACACCCTTTATTTGTACTGTAGTCCTAACACTGTTAATCTGCTCTATAATTTCTGAGACAGCTGACCTCCCCGTTAGGTGATCTATTGAACAAACATCAGCATGTGTTACCATCAGCTTAGGCACTGTACTCTGGAAACCCTACTGAGTCCATAGACTACTCTGATTACACAAAATGCAGGGAGGAAACTGGCATACCTAGCCTTTGGCACATCCTCTCTTTACTGGCTGATAAATATTTAAATCACTGGCTGAGGTGGGTGGGCCACATCTCCTACTGTCTCTTCTTTCACTTCTGTGGCTAAAGGTATAATCTTTACACACAAGCCCTGTTTAAGTACTCTGTTACTAAGGAAACAAATTTGTCAAGTGTGGACCGTGTGGGAATAATGGTGATTTATTTAGAAAAGGAAAGGTTTGTAATTTTAAACTCACCACTACAAAATTGCTTTTTGATTACCTTCAAGCTTATTGCATTGTCTAGTCACAATAAACTATGAGAACAAGTGGAAAGGTTAATAATTGTGGGATTTGTTCTTGTCAGTTATTCTGCAAAAGATCATACAGGAGACCTGCACAATGTGTTCAAAAGGAACAAATTTCAGTAGAATCCTGGACTCTGTTTTTTTGTTGTTACTGTTTATTATCTATTTATTTCCTACTTGCCTCTGAAGGCAGTATGGCTGAGGTGCACAGTTTTGCAGAGTGGTTAAGAGGATAGGCTTGGATGCACTGCTCAGGGTAGACAAGGCTGATGGCACATATTTTATTTCTCAGAGTGAAGGAGGGAGAAGGTTCTGAGTAGGACAGGAGAAACACAGAGATCTGAGTGTTTTGTAAGGTCTAAACTGCAATATATTTTTTGAGTCTTGTCAGTGAACATTCCTTATTTGGTAGGAAACAGCAGGGTATTTGAATTCAGCTTAGTTTATTTTATTTTATTTTACTTTAATTTTATTTAGGCTAGTTGATTTTGTTTGGGAAGTCAAATTAGATCTCAATAATCAGATAGAAAAAAATGTTAAATAACTTCGTGTGCTTTGAGCTAGGTGAAATGTGCTTTTAATATTAAGAACTTTCTCCTGGAGAAAATGGCTGAGTATCTTGCCCAGGAAGGTGTTAACAGGGAAGAACTGTTCCACTGTGAGCTGCCTAAAGGTTAAAGAGTTAAATTATTTGAGGAAGAATAGAGTGAGATATTAAAATGCTTGTTGAGATGGAACAACTTTAAGGAACAATTGGCATTAACAGATCACTCTAAAGGCTTCTGTATTTCCTTTATATGACAAAAATGTGGCATGATGGACAGTTTTTGATGCAGCAGTTTATTAGAGCATTGTTTTTATGGTAGAAGTTCGAGCAGAAATCCAAGACTGTTAACATAGGATACTTTTGCAAATGAATGAGGTTTTTAGTGATGATTCCTTCAGAATTTTTTTATTGAAGTAATGTCAAGAATATTTGAAACCTAATGAAGTATTTCACGGTGCTGTAAATGGATTAATCTTTGTACACAATTCACATTGTTACTTCCTTTACTTCTCTGGGCTGGCAAAACTTAAAAAATCTTGAAGTATTTCACAACAGAGAAGAAATATTTCCTCCACTTCTTGGAGATATTTCTCCCTGTAACAGCAGCCTTTTCTGTTTTCTAGAAAACCTGATGGCTGACTCGAAAAGGAAGAATGTCCTTGCTGATATCTGTTCACATCTTGGCCCATGGGGGATTACTTACCTCCCACTTTGCTAGCATATGAATAAGGAGTAAAGGATGCAGCATAGGATATTCATGGCAAATTAAAACTCAACTCCAGGACAATTCAGATAGGAGAGATTTTGGCCAAACCTTTTCCCTTCTTCACTGGACTGAAGTCCTGAAGAATTATTCATCAGTGCAAGTCACTTTCATTATCTACAAATAGGAATGAAGAATAAATTAATCACAGCGTAACAGGAGTTTTATGCTGCAATTATGACCAATTTGGTATTTGCTGCATTAGAGTCAGGTTGGGTAGTGGTTCAACTTGATGAGTGGGTTCATGCCATTGTAATGTGGAATCTCTACTGAGCATTACACTGAAGCTACAGAACAGAATGCACTGAGATCTGGTCAGTAGTTTTTTATGTAACAGTGCTGTCAGACACTGGTAATGCAGAAAGGACTAGAAGTGTTCTAGGATGCTCTGTAGCATATCAGCTGCCCTGTTCTGCAGCCCTTATTTACCTATTGTTTAGGATCCAGATTTCTAAAATAACAGCTTCAGAAATATGAAAATTTTACTCAATCTTTCAAACTTTTTCATGTCATTTGTGACACCCAACTGCAGATTAAAACTCCTGAGTGGTGGGCCTTTTCGCTACTTGGCAACTATTGTTCTGAAAGCTAGAATCAGATGAATAATGGAACTTCCAGGTTTCCCTTGAACAGAAGAAAGGAAAAATGAGTTAAAAACAACTGTAAGGTTAGCCAAATGATTTGCATTTTTTTAATGCTCAAACACACAAAAAATTGTTCTTGAAAATGCAGTTTTAAAATTAAGCCCAAAAAATGTCATTTTGATGAGGATGATTAGTATAATTTAGGATTTAATCCTGGACTGTGGTGGTTGTGATCTCCTTTCATTATGAAAAGAACAACAGAGGCAAAAGGAATGTGAGGATGTTGTACAGTGACCTGTGTCTCCTGTTGTCTCACAGTGTAGCTGTACAAATACATTTCTCATTTCCATATTTTGAAAAGTATTTCTGACAGCTGATCACAGTAGTATGGGACTAACAGAGCTCTTCTAAGTGCTGCAGCCTTTATCTCTGCCAGTACACTCCCCCTGCTAGCATGAATCCACTTCCCAGCTCTAGCATGTCCCTGGAATTGTTTAAGGCCAGGTTGGATGGGGCCCTGAGTAACCTTATCTAATGAAGGTATCCCTGCTTGTGCAGGGGAGTTGGAACTAGATCATCTGTAAGGTCCCTTGTAACCCTGGCCATTCTGTGATATGCAAAAAATGAATCACATGCACTTATCCACTGTTCTATTTTCTGCATATACTGGGAGAAGATACATTTTCTTCCTTCAAGAAGTGGCCACAATAATTCCCCTGTGACTCGGAAACTGTATTCAACGTGTGTAGCCATCCCATTCTAAACAAAGAGATTTAAGAGGAAAGAAAATCCTTAGAAAAAGAATCTTCTTCTCTTCAAAAAGGAGAACACTATCTTTCATTTGACCCCTTATCCTGTCATTCCCTGCCCTTGTGAACAGTCTTCCCCCGGCCTTCTGACAACCCCTTCCTGGGATTGGAAGTTTTGCCCCATGTTCTATCCAGAGGCAATTTCATCCTCCAGAGGAGAGCCTCACCAGCTTCTGACCATGCTCCCACAACCTGGGAAGAACTACTGCGCTGAAGTATGAGTTTTTACTTAAGAATTTCTGAGCCAAAAGTACTGTAGGTTTGGAACTGGAGTTCCAATGAATGGATAGTTGAATCATTAAGTGACTTGAGATGTTGTTTGCTGTTGTTTTTTAATTCTAAATGCTTTCAGGTTTTTTTATGTTGGCATATAGACATTAAATGCCACTGTGGCAATCAAAGTCTTGTAACTTTACTCTAAAATGCCCTGATGGAGGTGATGGAAAGGAGTAAAAAAGATTTAGCTGTGATGCTTGTGAGCCATACTGTAACAGCAGTCTTGATACTGAGGCCAGCTACCAGCCTTATATGCCCTTCAGTCTGCTCAATCAATATCTGTATAAATTTCTTTTCGCAGGAGATGAACACCAGACACTACCTTGTTCATAGCTGGAAGTAGTGCCAGTGCGGTATGACAGAAGGGTCAGGACAGTGGCCTTTAGAACAAGTCACTGATGCAGAGATTCTTGAACCATTCATACATTTTTCCCAGAAAACTAGTCCTTTGCTCTCCCGTATATCCCTTGTAACAAGTGTTAAAACCCAGACCACATTTCAATAAAAGAACACAATAGAAAGGATTACTGTTACTCACTTTTATGAAGGAAGAAACTCCTATTTCTAATCTTCATTTTGAGACAGTGCAATTAATTTCTTCATGGTGTGGTGTGGGGTTGGCATGTTCCTGAATTCTTCTATATTGCCTACAGCTCCCACTACTCCAATCTCTTCAGGTTACTTTGCAGCTTGATTATGCCACACTGTGTCACCTCCACATTTGATCACAGTTGAATTCCAACAGTAAAAAACACCCAACATAGTCATGTCATGTTAGAAACAGAGTTGTTTGGGTCCCTGTTGCTATAGGTATGACATCTGAAAAGCCCTTGGAAGCCCTCACTGGAGTTTAGCAGGATGTGACATTGCTTAAAAGTTACTTCACTGGAAGGATTAACATAGATCTGGGAGCCCGTAGTGATCCCATCACCTTAAGACTGAGTGTCACTTTTGAAAGAGGCAAGTGTCCAAATCTGCAAATCCTAGAGTTTCTCATATTTCATTTTAATTTTTACATTGAATTTGTTATGCAGGAAGGAGGGCAAGGGATGGGTAATACTTTCCACCGATAATAGTCTCTCATTTTGCAGTAGCAACACTTTAATTTGGGATCAAGGACCTGTGTTGTGTTCAGATATGTCATTAATGTCTCAGTTCACCACTTTGAATTCCCTCTATCCTTAGTGATGGAAATAGAAGGAGAAGAGCCTGCCAACTCTTCACTGAGTATAGAAAGAGCCTGGGCAGCTATTTAGACTTGATGCCTTGCTGACATTCAATTAAGAATGTTAGGTGAGATAAATCCCACACAAAGTGTCCAATCTGGTCAATGGATTTATTGACAGCGGCCAAATCTTGTCCATGCTGTTCAGTGCACGCTGTGTGCAGAGGACTGATGTGTGGCTTTAGCAAGCTGCTTTTTCTTTTCCTCTCTGACAGCAGTAATGCTGTTTGCAATCAACCAGTTTAGCTTAAATAGTCAAGGGTTAATTTTTCTTCTGTAATTGGATATGTAAGTTCCTTGCTGTGGCAGTTCAGCTCAATGCTTTGTCCTTGACATTTTTAGCAGCTGATTCAACATTACACTGCATATAAAAGCACGGGAAATGAAGTTTGAAGCAACATCTTCCTTCACCAAGAAAAGACCAGCTATATCTAGAATTACACAAGTGCTACCAGCCAAGTAAGGAGTTTGAATACTGTCGTTCTGAGGGAGGTGAATGCTGCAACAAGGCAAAAGCCTTAGGACTGATCACAAACAGAAGACTGGCTGGGCACCACAGGACTATAGCTTACCTTCTTCTTTAAAAACTACATACTTTTCAAATTTCTCAGATTTTTCGAAGCCATAAATTACTTTCTGCATCTTTCAAACATTATAGTTGTTTCCTGAAGACCAGAAATCACAGTATCACAGCATCACAGTAATGATGAGGCTGGAAAAGACCTTAAAGATCATCCAGTCCAACCTAAAACCAACCAAGTAAACCTAAACATCTGACATCTAGATCATGCCACTCAGCACTTCACCCAGCCTAACCTTAAACACCTCCAGAGACGGTGACCCAACCACCTCTGTGGGCAGCCCGTTCCAAAATCTGATCACTCTTGCATGAAAAAACTTTTCCTAATGTCAAGCCTAAACCTCCCGCGATGGAACTTAAGACTGTGACTTCTTGTCCTGTCTCCAGTGTCCAGGGAGAAAAGACCAACCCCTGCCTGACCATAACCACCTTTTAGGTAGTTGTAGACAGTGATAAGGTCACCCCTGAGCCTCCTCTTTTCCAGGCTAAACAGACCCAGCTCCATCAACCTCTCCTCATAGGGCTTACCTAACACCAAGCCTTGGGGGACTCCACTAGTAACGGGTCGCTAACTAGATGTGACACCTTTAACCACTACTCTCTGGGCTCATCTATCCAACCAGTTCCTGATCCAGCTCAGTATATTCCTGTCAAAGCCCCTTGCTGCCATCTTAGCCAGGAGTATATCACGGGAGACCGTGTCAAATGCCTTACTGAAATCTAGGTAAACCACATCCACAGCCTTCCTCTCATTGACCTGTCGAGTCACTTGATCATAAAAGGAGATCAGGTTAGTCAGGCAAGACCTATCCCACCTAAACCCATGTTGACTGGGCTTAATCTCTTGGCCATCACTAAGTTGTTGCATGAGAGCACTCAGCAGTAACTGTTCCATAACTTTGCCTGGAACTGAGGTGAAGCTAACAGTTCTATAATTACCAGGATCATCCTTCCGACCTTCTTGTAAATGGGGGTCACATTTGCCAACTTCCAATCATCCGGGACCTCACCTGTGTACCATGACTTCTGATAAATTTTGGAGCGCTGTTTAGCAAGCTCATCTGCCAGCTCTCTCATCACTCTACGGTGAATCCCATCCAGCCCCATGGACCTGTGGGGATCCAAACAGATCAGCAGGTCTCTAACTAGTACTTCTTGGATAACAGGGGAACTACACTGTACCCTATCCCCATCTAACAGATTAGGTAAGTAGTCATTCTGAAGACACATAACTAGAGTGACCTAGCCCTTTTTCCTGAGGTGTTACATCCTCTTTTTCTCTCTCAGTTTTTTCAAAATTTCCTTATTCATCCAGGCTGGTCTTTTTCCTCTACGGCTCATCTTTTGACACACAGGGACAGCCTGGTTTTGTGCCTTCACTAATACATTCCTGAAGTATACCCAGCTCTCCTGAACCCCCTTCTTGTAAAGGGCTGCCTCCCAAGGAACTTTCCTAATCAATTCTTAAATAAACTGAAAATCTGCCCTGAAAAGGTCCAGTTTAGATGTTTTGTTGAGCCTCTTTTTGAAATAGTATTAATTGAAAATTTAATAATTTCATGATTACTGCCTCCCAGACAGCCACCGACAACCACATCATGAAGAACAAAAAAGTCCATCTCAGTGAAGTGAGCATCTGTAAATATCTAAAATGTGATTTCACAAAGGTAGATGGCATCATTTCAATTTTCCTCTGTTCAAGTGGCAGCAGGCCCTGCACAGGGAACAAAAGGTAGCAGATACAATGTCTCACAAATAAATCCAACTAAATTTCTGTATGTTAAAGGAATGTATTTTATTTACCCAGACATAAACCAGATTCTATATACTCAAAGCTTTGGCTTGTTGTTCTCTATTGGGTTAGTCTCAACAAGCTGTTTTATGAGAGTCATAGTGTACACACACGTATCTTGTAACACATTTTGTTTGTCTCCCAAGCCAAGCAGAACAGAAAAAGGTTGATGTCTCCACAATGTATTCTGCTAGGGTTATTTATCATACAGCACACCATTATTGATGACATTTGGGGTCACCAGAGTACTAGAGAGGCACGAACAGTAACAGTCCTGTTAGGAAGTCTCAATTAGATTTGAATGTTCAGTATCTTTGGTCTCCAACATGGGTGTAGCTGAAGTTCTCAGGTGGAAACAGCAAGATGAGGTTCTGGGCTTTGCTAGTGCTTTTTCTCTCTTACTCATTCAATACTTCGCACAAAGGGATGGATTTTAAGAACCATTTTTGTGCTTTCTCCCTTACCATGTAAGTTGAATCCTGCTTTAGGCGAAACAGTTACCTCAGAGCTGATATCAAAACCACTTTTGGTTCTAAAATAATGTGTGTGGTGGGAGGAGGGGTAGAGGGCAGAGGCTAAGGAGGATTGGCAAGGCTGGAAATGGAGCAGTTCTGATATTTAATTCTAAATCATACGTGATGGTCTGAGTGGACACATCACAAAGATTTTAATTTCCAGATGGGCTCATGTGATATCTTTTGTGATGACTGAGCTAATGGGATCACATAGGTGGATACCAACCTGATGACTATTTCATGAGTAGTTTTCCTAAGATTTTTAACCCTATTGCTGCTTAAGTCTTGATTGCAATGCAACTTGTAGTTTCCAACAAGTCTTGAAATAGCTTCATAAGCTTCATATTTTTCTTACCTGTCTCTCCTTACCTGAAACATTAGCCTGTTCTAAGCAGTATCATTTTTATTTGAAAATACACAGGGCATGTTGGGAATAAACCCATTTTATGTTATTTTAATGTCTCCCTGATATTTCTCCTCTTCAAGCACCAGGAAAAAGTCCTTCATTACAAAACAGTGAGTATTTCCTGTGTGATGAGTGCAGTCAGCACATAAATGAACAGAGAGGTCTCATTAGCATGACTTGTCAACTGTCAGGAGTGGCTGAGAGTTGCAGCTCTGTATATTATAACCTGCTTTATTCAGCAAGGGTGAGTTGAGATCCAAAGGCTATTCCCTGTGCTGTTTTAAAAGTGCCAGGACATCTTTAGCTTCCAGCTGGAAGAACCACCAGAGACCATCAGGAGGAATCTCAGTTTAAACACCTCATTTGAAGGTCAGCACCTCTCATGGTGTAGCCAAAGTACATTGCAGTGTCAGCATTGGTTATGAGCCCAGAGCCTAATGTAGGGCTCAAACCCATGACCTTCTACACCAGAGGCAAGAATGTTACCAGCTGAGCCCATATGACATTAATTAAACCCTCATTACAAAGGAGGGCTTTTTTCCTGGTTGGAAATGTGAATTCCTCCACAAGGTTTTATCATGCATATTTTATTGGAGTTTTTAGCATGTGGAATATAGACCCTGCTCTGATCTTTTGGAATCACTGTACACGGCATATGTTTCATGCAGATGGGAAGGAAGAAAGAGAGAAAAATCTACATATTCATTTCTTCTGCTTTGTACAATAGGTGGCTGCATTATGACATTTGGGAGCAGCTTAAAGGGTGAAGTTTATCATTCATTACCACATACACTGGTATGGGGAAATACTCCATCTAGTACTAATGGGGCAAGCATCATAGAATCATTAGGGATTGGAAGGGAACTTGAAAGATCATCCAGTCCAATCCCACTGCCACAGCAGAATCACCTAGACCAAGTTGTACAGGAACATATCCAGGCGGGTCTTGAACATCTCCAGAGAACAAAGACCCCACAACCCCCCCTGTTCCAATGCTCTGTTACCCTTACTGTGGGTATTCTTAAGTGTAGAAAACCAAGATTCTTGGCAGAAGGACAAAGGCAGATTTTCCTGTTTGATCTGGGTGTAGAGAAGCTACATTCAAGTACCAATTTTACCCTCCTGCCCTCCCATTACTGACGTGTGATGTGCAATACCCTGCCAAAAATTAACAGTGCTCCCTGTTCGGGAATAAATTTATAGGGCAGAGACCCGGTTAGGAATTCCCCTCCCCTCAATCTATGTGATAAAAAAGGTTCGACATCCAGAATGGAAGTGAAAAAATAAGTAACTTTATAAATGTCATAAATAAGGATAGAAATTCTGCTTTGGCCATTTTCTTTTTCTAAAATTAAAATAAATATTGTAAGTAGTTAAATAAGCTAGCTCATTTGTTACAGGTTGATGGGAGGATAAAACACAAACTCTCCAAGATTTGATACATGTGAGCCCTTGGGATTATCCAGAGTTTGAATATGACCTGGAAATACATTTGGTAAAAGTCCCAAGACCTTTCTGCTTATTCTCATTAGCTCCTCTGGGAAGTATATTTACTCACAAGGCTGGTTTGCCTTTCAGCCAGCCAAGGCTCTCAGTAAGTACAGGAAAGCAGCAAGGCATAGTTCAGTTGTAATGGTGTTTGCATTTCTAATGGTAGCAAAATGGTTGATCAGTATTAACTGAAGCTCTTTCCAATCTGGTGCTGCAGGGTCTGATGCTGTCTGGCTGTTTGGACACTGACTAGGAACTAGAATGCTTGTGCTAGTCTTGGTTTTGCCATTTGTTCTGATTTCCCCATCAGTAAGAAAGATGAGAAAGTCTTGAAATCACTTCATAGCCCCATGATATCCAAGGGAGCACCTTCCCTCCTGCTTTGGCACCAAGTTGGAGGTCACCAGGTACAGTACTTTAAAAGAGCAACTCGAGGATAAGCCATGTGGATTCCTTGCAGTAGAGGACAGCACTTGTTCCAGCTGTGCTCATGGGGCTACTGCTGAGCTGGGTCTGGGGTGTGGAGACAGCTCCTAAACCTGTAATGCTCTGGTGTCTACAGAAAGCACCTGTCTTAACTACATAAGCTTCAAATAAATACAAAAATAAATGTTACCAGATCAGATGCCCTGCCTTTAATGACACTGACTTCATCAATCTGCCTTTCTCAGAGTTTTTTTTTTACATATTACTCCTTCCTAATCACAGCTTTTCAGTTTCAGATACTTCTATATTTTCCTCCCATTTTATGACACACTCTCAGTTCTTTCTTTCTAGCAGGTGACTAACAGCCAAATCTTTGCTTCTGTCTCTTTTTATGAGAAGACAAGATTCATCACTCAGGATTTCTTGACCCTCTGTGGAAAGAAGCTGATCTTTCTTCCCAGCTCTACAGGAATCCTAATGCCAAGACACACTTCACTGGGAAATCAATATAAATAAAGAGCAGATAAATGTCTTTGTTGTAAAGTAACCTCTTTGCATTGCTCATGATCTCATGCAGAGGGCACATCCCTATCGCCATCCTAACTGAGCAAGTAGCAACACCATCAATTCAGAGTCCATCTTACTTCACATCCTCTCCTGCACATCAATTCAGCTTTGTTCCCCTTCTCAGCTTGTCGCCTTTGGTCAATTGATTAATCATCAATACCACTCACCAAAGGCAGCTACAATTAAACAGACATTAGATGACTTCCTCTTGCATTTAATAACACTGAGCTCTATCAGACACCAAACATTTTGCCTTCCTCAAAAACATTTTAACCAATGTCCAGCTGAAATAAAACACATTAAATTCAGCACCAAGCCTATAAAACCCTGCTGGGAAACTGGGTGGCTGGATATTTTGTTAAGCTCTGATTTTCAGCATCTTGAATCTTCATGCTATTGACAGTTTATCTGTGAGCTGCTGTAATTGAGATGTGTATGTACCTCAGAGCAGTGCAAAAGAAATCATAGAATCATGGAGGCTGGAAAAGACCTTCCAGATCATCAGGTCCAAGTGTCTGCCCTACATCCCCCAAGCACTAAATCATCTTCTGAAACACCATAAGGCATTTTAGTCTTATAATGTAAAGGAACTAGTTCATACAGAGACAGAAATCTGTTGTATGGAACAGAGTGGAGAACATCCACGTGAAGACAAAATCTGTCATGGGGTGGCATATCACAACAGCATCGCACTATCACAGTATCACAGTAATGATGAGGCTGGAAAAGACCTTAAAGATCATCCAGTCCAACCTAAAACCAACCAAGTAAACCTAACATCTGACATCTAGATGATGCCACTCACCACTTCATCCAGCCTAACCTTAAACACCTCCAGAGACAGTGACCCAACCACCTCCGTGGGCAGCCCGTTCCAAAACTGGATCACTCTTTCAGTAAAAAACCTCTTCCTAATGTCAAGTCTAAACCTCCTGCATTGGAGCTTAAGACTGTGACTTCTTGTCCTGTCTCCAGTGTCCAGGGAGAAAAGACCAATCCCCGCCTGACCACCTTTTAGGTAGTTATAGACAGCGATAAAGTCACCCCTGAGCCTCCTCTTTTCCAGGCTAAACAGACCCAGCTCCATCAGCCTCTCCTCATAGGGCTTACCTTCCAGGCCCTTTACCATTNNGTTCTGCCTGGGGTTGTTATAACCAAAATGCACAACTCGACACTTGAACTTGTTAAAACTCATCCTATTGGAGTCTGCCCATCTCTCCAGTCTGTCCAAGTCCCTCTGCAGGGCCCTCCTACCCTCCAACAAATCGACACCGGCTCCCAGCTTGGTGTCACCCGCAAATTTACTCACAATGGATTCCAACCCATTGTCAATATCATCAATGAAGATGCTGAACAGGACCGGACCTAACACCGACCCTTGGGGGACACCACTAGTAACGGGTCGCCAATTAGATGTGACACCATTAACCACCACTCTCTGGGCTCATCCATCCAACCAGTTCCTGATCCAGCTCAGTATATTCCTGTCAAAGCCCCTTGCTGCCATCTTAGCTAGGAGTATATCATGGGTGACCGTGTTGAATGCCTTACTGAAATCTAGGTAAACCACATTCACAGCCTTCCTCTCACTGACCCGTCGAGTCACTGGATCATAAAAGGAGATCAGATTAGTCAGGTAAGACCTACCCTGCCTGAACCCATGTTAACTGGGTTTAATCTCTTGGCCATCATGCAGTTGTTGCATGATAGCACTCAGCAGTAACTGTTCCATAACTTTACCTGGACCTGAGGTGAGGCTAACAGGTCTATAGTTATCTGGATCATCCTTCCGACCTTCTTGTAAATGGGGGTCGCATTTGCCACTCTGTCCCAACAGAACAGCATCTGCTGGCACAGAGTCCCCAGGTGACCTTGTCTCATTTTGTAACCTTCTCCTGTACCTATCTTATAGTGCTTCTCAAGTTTTGCCTTTCTTCCCCCTTGGGAAGAGTTTCCACAGTGAGGATCTGAGTGGTTCAGCACCAGGCTGACGTAGTGCTCCGTGAAGGGAGGCCCCTCTCTTATATTTGCATAGAAATAAGTACAATGTCTCAAGCCTTGACTTTGCACTAATTCATGTGCAGATTATAAAATGCCCCTGAACATCTTCCCTCTGCTTGCTGTCAAGTGGAGGTTTTTCACCTTTGCCATGGTGCAAACAGATATGTAAGGTGAGGGCAGTGGAAGATGAGACATATCTCAGACTATATTTGAACACAATGGTGTTCCACAGACCACTGCAGGTACGTGGCTCAGTGTATAGCAGTGAAACCATTAAATTGTGCCTGTTTTTTTGGGCAGACAGCAGGATTTACCTGTTAAATTGTGTAGTTATTTGATGCTAATATGCCTGAATAAACTCAGAGAAATAGAAAGAAATTACTGTGAAGTAATGGAGACACTTGTCATTAGCATAGCCCAGTGAAAGTTTCTTTTCTTGTGCACATTCATCACCCAGAGACTCACTGTTTTTGTAAATTTCTTGCCTGGCAAGTTTTTCATCCCCAGATTTCTAAGAGGGTTGAAGCCCCAGAACATATATTTAGTGCCTGCCGACAGGTCCCTAATTACAGTTTGATTAATCACAGCAGTGCCTGCACCTGTCTGTGCAAAACATCTTCATTTTCGCTTTGTGACCCACGCACAAGCTACGAATGCGTTCACAATGGCGGTGGCACTGCCCGCCTTTGTTTGCTTCTTCGCTGTTAGTTCTGGCCAGAGCCAGCAATTTGTACCTTGTGGGAATAGGGGGCTTTTTCCTCTGCCAGTGCTTCTGGAGAGGTTGGTATGTGCTTAGAGCTTGGAACTGAAAAGGGGCTTTTAAATAGCTAATGGTATAGTTAATTTTTGCCCAATAGTATTTTTAATAGTTAATTTTTATACTCTGCCTTCCCCAGAAATAGGTTTCCAGTGACATCAATGGGAAGGGCGACAGGCTTCCCCCTAGGTGTGGACAAAATGTCTTTTGAAAGCTATTAAGGACACAGGGATGCCTCACAGGTCTTGGGTTGCTGCAGGCTTATAGGGAGTTGCAGAACTGTGACTTTGGTTTTCCTTTTTGAGCAAATGGAAGAGATTTCCCTTTTGCTTTATTTTGGAAAAGTTTTAAGAAACCACTAAAAATAGGCCATAAACCATAACCGTTTCTAGGATGTAAGATGTGGTGGTTTGCACAGGACTCTGTTCAAGGCCCTGAATAACGTGACAGAATTCATAGGGCACTTGAGTGGAACCTAAGACTCCAAGCAATTTCCTGCTGGGAAATACAAAGAGTACAGAGAATCCAGTGAACTGACTGTTTTGGGAACGGACTCAAAAGAGAGTTTACAGAACAGTTTTCTGCAGAGGGTCCTTTTTTATTTCTCAGGGAAAGAATAAAAAATGAGAGACATTTGGAAAGGATCCAGACAGAAGTGAGAAAAAAGTCTTTATTGTACTATTGAAATGAAAAGGCTCAACTGAAACTACTCTTGGTGAGGAATAGGAGTAAAACACACCAGCTGTCATTTAATGGACTGAGTTTTTGCTTTTCCATTTGGCAACCAGGAGTAAATCCTGGTGTGGATCAAACCAAAGTAGATCTAATATTTGTCATCCTGAAATGAAAACCAGGATGTTATTTAGTGCAATACAAAACATTCTCTTCCAGTTTGGAATTAATTGTTTTCAGGATCTTGTCAAAATAGCCAAAAAAATGAAAGGTTTGATTGAATGAGCAGAAGGAGATATGGCATTTGTTTTCTCCTGCATTTTGAGACCTGATCTCTTATCTGTCAGCTCCAATAAATACAGGGATGTTGTTCTGTACATCTTGCCTCATGCTAGTAACCTGCTCTGGGAAGAGATGTGTAGTGTGGCTTTCATAGATTCTAACATTTCCAGGGATGGTGCTGGAGACCCTCTTCTGACTCAGACACACCCAAAGTATTTCCCCAACCCTTTCCCACACAAGAATGTGATGACCAAGCAGTCCTGTTTAGCCACTGATTCAACTCTACATGGAGTTATGCTGAGGATCTGCATCTCTAGAGCTAGAGAAGTCTCGGTGCACCATTACCTTCATTTAGCAGAAATGAAGAATGATCCTTCCAATAAAACTCATCTGGTACATTTGTTTCCAAACATGCACATACTTCAGGAAAGCATGTTCTGGAGATAGTAAATAGCTCCATCCCACACACACTGCAAAATTAGCCAGCATCTCTTTTGTTGTGGCTTTCCTGTTTTGCACAGACAAAAGCACAATGTGATTTGGCATCTGTGAGGGACAGAGGTTTGCTCTGTATAGCCTGAGGCAGTGATGCCAGGATGGGCCCAGCTGGCAAACTGAAAGAACAAAAGGGAGATAGGAGAGGGGAGGCTCACAGGGAGAGGGAGGTTCTCACGGGAGAAGGGAGGCTGTCATGGGAGGGAGGATCTTGCAGGAGGGAGGCTCTCACAGGAGGAAAGAGGCTGTCACAGGAGAAGGGGGACTCTGCTTAGGCAGAGCTGTACACACAGAACTAGAAAGCTGTTTTGAAAAAAGTCAGTGAAACAGTTCACAGAGGAAGCACCAAGTTCTGACAGGCTGGAGGGGAAACATTATGGATCTAAAACAGCCTGGAGGGAAGGAGGAGGCTGTTGCTGTAGAAAAGTTGTGAAGATGATAAGGGCATTGGTGAAGTTGATAGGACTGAAAGAAAGGGTCAAATACTGTGGTGAATGAAGAGAGATCACTAAATCTTGACAGCTGTCATGTGAGAAGGAGGTGGCAGAAGAATAAAAGGTAGTGCTGACATTGCCAGCCTAGGAGAAGGGGAAGGAAGCAGGGAGGGCAGAGGAATTAAGAACATAATTGGGAAAGGCAGGAAGGGAGGATATAAGAAATAAGGTGCTCAGTTTTGTCCAAGCCACCCTTGAGCTTGCAGGAGGGTTATGCTAGATGATGGGCTGAAAAGATTTATGTATATGGGGTAGGCTTACAAAGGCAGATTTGTGAGTTGTCAGTATAGAGGTGGTAGTGGAACAGCAAGGGAGACAAAGGAACAGAAATGAGCCAAGACCAGGCCCTGAAGTTTTCTAAAGAGAAGGAAGGAGCAACATAAGCAGAAATTCACCAGTGTTCACCAGGAAACATAGGAGGACAGGCTGAGAGCCTAGTTAAGAAATGGCTGGAGAGTTTGTCTATGGAGGGAGCATGAACATTCAGAAGTGCATTCAGGGAAAACAAGTCAGTGTTGTAGTTATTACTAGTCATATAAATGACATGGGTTTCAGTAGAGGCTCAGAGTTCATGGATTGTTGTCTCGGTTGGAATATGTCAAAAGAAATCTGTGCCTTGAGTCAAACAGACCAAAAGGGAGGGAAGACACAGGTAGCATGAATGAAAATCCAGGAGAAGACAGATGATGGCCTCTCACTGCAGGTCTCCTCCGTTTCTCATGGCAGTGACACTCAGCCACCACAACGATTGACATTTGCTGACTGTCTGAAATACTCCCATCAATGCAGTGTTTGCAGTGAGTTATGGGACACCTTATCGTCTGCTAGGCCTGAAGAGTCATCACCTAGCACAGAGCTATGTGTGTGACACCTAGGCAACCAAACCAGCTGGCAGAATTTATTAGTCACAGTTCAGGAGCCCAGAGTAAATAGTTTCACAGCTCAGTTTATTTGCTGTAGCAGGGCACCGAGTCCAAACACAAGAATGCCCCCCAGCTTCAGTTTCTGTGAGCACCTACTGTGCTGGTTTGAAAATTACCCAATTTTCAAATATTAGTTGTGGTGCTTTTGTGCCATAAAAGCATTTTATTTTGAAGTTGGAGGCAGCTTTCCTAGCAGACTTCCTGCATCAGTGTGTGGACTCTACAGGTGATTGGTGGAGAATATCCATAAAGGAAAGGTGCTTCCTCCCTCTTCCTTCTTCCTTCCTTCTCTGCGCCATCTTCATCATCTCCTACTACAACACATCTTGAGATAGGGAGCTCCTCTAGGACAAAGAGAAAGCTCACCCAGGGGGAGAGCAATGGCACTCACCTGGGGGGAGAGCAATGGCTCTCAACCCCCTGTCACCAAAATGTGGAAGGCAAAAAGAAAGTCTCAGCCCAGCTGTAACTCTTCTGCAGGGGTCAGAAGGCCACAGCCCTCTTTTGCATGGGAGCTCAAATGCAGAAAGGTGGAACAGGCAAGCTGGTCTCTGTACCTGCAAAACCCCCTTCCGTGGGGGTGAACCTACAGACCTCCCCTCTTTCACTGAGGGCTCAGATACAGAAAAGCTACACCAGCTCGTTCCTGTCCTTGGCAGTGGACCAGAGTAAGGGCAGCTCCTCCACATAGCCACTTCTACAGCAAATGCCTTTGAAGATGCCAGACGGAGATGAGTTCTTAACTCNTCTCTTCTGGAAAGTGGAGTGAGAATGTGTGTGTGTGTGTTTGTGTATGTGTGTATTGGTGGCTGTTGGTTATGAGTGTTTGTGTACATTCTCTTACCTCAGACCTCTCATTAAGCTCGATGTGTTAACTGTCTCCTATTTCACTCAGACTGTCTGCAAAGGCATTGTGATACAGTTTCTGGTTTACCTTTTTGATTCTTTTACTTATTTGGGGTTTTTTCCCTTTTTCTTCTTGGTGATGGATTCAATAAATTGTTGTCTTTCTTAGCAAAGTTGCTTCCTTGCCTGTTGAACTCTTGGTGAGAACTGGTTGTTGTGCTTGGACTACAGGCACCACCCCAAACCGATTTAGACTCCTTTGCTAAACCATTACACCTACCCAACCTTCTCTTAACACCACAGGATCTCTCCTTCGTCTGTGCAAGGTTTGGATATGCTACATGCTTAGCAACCTAAAATTTAAAACAGGCAAGTGGCTATAAATGAAGTGTGGAGTCTGTGCTCCCTGAGCTCTAGAGAAAGTCCCAGTGGCTTCTTCAGACCTGATGGTGCAGATCTACCCAGGGGCCAAAGGGTGTTCTGCTTTTAGGGCAGTCCAGGGTTTCTTGCTGCTCTACTGCTGGGATGCAGTTGTGTTTTGCTGTAGGCTTTCAGCTCTGGAGAGCTGGCAGGGGCAGGGCTATGACTCTTTTGATGCTCCTGCTTCCTAAGTGAGCAGCACAGGCAATGGTCCTGTGAACTGTGTAAGGAATGTAGGGTTCTGGAGACCTAACCTCACCTTGCTTCCAGGCAGGGGTCTTATGCTATTTGTCATTTGCTGAGCTTCAGATGAGGTCTCAGAAGGTTTGAGAGCCCAACCCATGAGGATGTTGTCCCACTAATGGACTCCTTCCTAAACTCATCTCTAACCCAAGCATCTTCCCATAGGACACTTCTAAAATTCAGAGATCTGCACCCTGAGGATCATTTCTGAATGGCCACCAGTGGTCATTTGTGACTAGCTGATAATGTTCTTGCTCTGATTCACTCTGCACATGGGCTATGAATTTATACAAACACAAATGTGCCTAAATAACCTTTGCAGTTTTGAATATACCCACCTTCTAGCCTCATGTTGTAGCTCACTTTTGAGGAGGAAGATGACTGGGAGAAGACAGTTTTCAAGATAAATCAGTTAGCAGTCCAGTGTCTGAGCTTTAAAGTAAGCAACATGAATTTTGATCTGCTGGGGCTGGGAGACACCATTTGTGGGGTTTTATTTGGGTTTTTTGAATAGGTTGGTGTACATTGGATGAACCATTCTCCACAGGAGTTGTTCCCTACACTGGTACCTTGTTTAGTCAGTCAGGATAAAACTAAAATGTGCTTTGTGGTTCTTGCCTGGCTTGAAGCAGGGTTTGCTCTGGGGTGCCACTGGAGAGCAAAGGTGGATGCTGTCACACAGCAAGGAGAAATAAAGAAGGGAACAGATTTTTGCAGCTCTCCCATGTTTGTTCTTCAAGGGACAATTCTGTTGAAATGCAAATGAAAATCTAATTGATGGCCTGATTCTCCATGGCTGTGTAGCCATTCTGTCCTTCTTTGCTTCTAATAAATGCTCTTTGCATTCACCCCCAGCCAGGCAAGGAAAATCCATGTGACCAGATAGGGAGACCTTTAAGAAAAGACCAATATTTGCATATCTATTATGGCTATACTCAGTGTTATACTTGTTTCATTAAAATTTCTATTTGGATAATTTGTAAGGTCAATACTGTCTCTGCTCTGGAAAATTCATTTATTTTAAAATTAAAGCTAAATGCAGCAAGTATGATTCTCCCTGTGCCCCCACCTGGATAAATCCTCCAAGCTCAACAGCATCAGTATGTGAAAGCAGAATCAGGCCCAGCCTGTTTGGACATGTAGGGAACAGAATACCTATTACATGAATCCTGGTTTTCAAGGCAAATCACTTGTTACAGGTGCTCTGAGTTGCTGCATTTTTGTATTCAAGGGATGGTTATTATTTCAGCTAGGTGCTTACTGAGGTTCATTGTCTTTTACACACCAGTTATGCCTGTCAGTTTCTGGGACTGAAAACACATGAAGAAATACTTAAGATTACTTAAAAATACTGTACTTACCTAAGGCTTGCAAACCCCGAGCAGCCATTTTCAGATAACAGACTTTGCCTGTCCAGAAGGCTGAGGATGAGAGTTACTATCCCAGAGGAGAGGGATATCTGCTTTCCAAGTCAGGTGTCAGTGTGTTTCTTGTCACTTCCCATTTTATAGTGACAGTACCTGGTCTGATCTGAGTCTTTCCAGTGTTTAGGCTCTTTTGTGTGGTCAGTTGTAGTTGACATGTATTCCTTAACAAAATAGTATCAGATTTGTTTTTCAGGCATCAGGAATGAGGATGAAATGGTCTTGGAAAGCTGCTATGGAAGTTAACCATAAACTCTTACAAAAGTATATTAAAAGCAAAAGTTATTTTCAACATGCACCAAGGGAATGGATGCATTACAATGGATCCTCTTTGATTTTAACATTTGGTATAAAAATGTAGCTTTTTAAAGGTTTCATTTTGTATATAGGGAAATTTTGTGTGCCTGTTCAGTCCAACTGGAATTACAGATCTCTTTGTTAAACCATAGTTTAACCAGTTTAACCATAAACTGACTTTCACCCTTAAGACAGCTGATTTGAAAACCATTAAATGTTGTATGTTACCCTTTTCCAAGGTGGTATTAGTGGTCTCTGATAAGTCAGATGAGCTCAGTTTCTTTAATCCCTGTCCCAGATGTCCACGGCACAAAGAGCAGGATCTCAAGTAATAATCTTTATATCAGTCTCAACAGACAGATCTAGAACTACATTCACCCAGGGGAGCAAGAGGCTTTGTCAGCAAAGATTTTTCTTGCAGCAGAAAAGAAAGGAAATTTGCATTATTTCTTAGAGAGTTTGGTCCTTTCTTCAGTGCCATTTCCAAAAGTTATTTCATTTGTACATGAGAGACTGGATGAAGTCTTCAGATCCTGTGCAGTGTGCTGGTAGGACAATGTTATTGTTTTATAGGAGGAGACTGGATTACAAGGGTGGGATTCATCCCACTGAATTTAAACATCCAGAATTTAGCTGTAGGTGTTACCCTTCATAGTTAATGAGAAAGAACTGGGTTCTCCAGAGGGTGAATCAGTGGCTGATGAATTTTCTATCAGAGCCTGTGGCAACTAATTTTTAGACACCTAGAATTTGGCTGAATACCACTCTGCCTGCCAGAAATCTTTATTGGGAAATGAGGGGAACTGACTAATCCCAATTCCACAGCTTGATTCCCTTATTTAAATTTCTGACCCATTAATGAAACAAAGATGTGCAAATGGCTTCATGCACGTTATTAGCCTGGGGAACCTGGGAGTGCAGAGGGTGTTAGAATGGGTAACTCACAATGACTTTAGCTGTTAAAGTCAGAAAAGCCACAAGGGCAGTGCTCATCACCCTGGGAATATTCTGCAAACTGAAAGAAACCCAAAGCAGCAGAAACTTGCACCCTGCCAGCTTTTCTGTGCTGTAGGAATCAAGGACTGGTTTTTGTTACATGTGACTGTGTTGGAGGTGCAGGTCTTCTGAAAATCTCTATTCACAGACATTGTTTTTGTTCATAAGGGCATGGAACAATTGGATGAGGGGCCATGGTCTGAGGCTGGAAAAGGGTGAATTTAGGCTGGACGGGAGGAAAATGTTCTTCATTCTGAGGGTGGGGATCCCTGGAACAGGCTGCCTAGAGAGGTGGTGGAGACCCCATCCCTGGAGCCATTCAAGGTCAGGCTGGGTGGGGCTCTGGGCAATCTGGTCTGGTGAGAGATGTTCCTGCTTGTTACAGGAGGGTTGGACTAGATGCCCTTTGGAGGTCCCTTCCAACTCAACAGTTGTGATTCTGTGATTCAGATCTTGTAAACTGAACTCAGTATTTATGAAACTCAAGGCCACAAATGACGTCTTCAAACATATTTTAAAAGTGCTGTTAAATGGTGGTTAAAGTACTCACAAAAGTACTTAAAGAAAATCAAACACAACCATTTGCTATTGAACTGAAATTAGCCCAGGTTTTTATTAAGGACATGGAAATGTTCTCTTTCCCTTTAAATATTTTGAATTAATTCTATCAGCGGAAAGATGAAATTGGACAACATTGGATCAAAGGGTTTATTTATTTCATGCAAATAGATGGATTTTGCATCACCTCTGTATTTATGTATGTATCATCTTGTTAGAACTTACCAAACTGGGTTTGTTTAGGTAGGTGTTAAGATCTAAAAGAGGAGTGAGAGACAGTGAAATGATATCACTTCATCAGTTAGCAAGAGCTGTTAAAATGGTAATTTCTTTATAGTGTTTTACCCATGTGTTGAGAAATCCAATCTTATCCTTGTTGTAACCAGTATTAACACAGGGGAATAGAAAGGGACATCTGGAGGCAGAAAATCCATGGCATTGACCTGGGAAGGTCAAACTGTGATACTGGCCGGGACTGGGGGAGAGTGGGTGAATGAGGTTAAAGGCAAGATTTGAATCTTGATAGATTAAATGAAGTTCAGAGCGGGACTTGGGGAATAATAAGGGATTCCTAACCCTGCCAACAAAGGTTTCCGTAAGCCTGCAACTCGGTCATTCTTCTGGGCTGGAAGATGAAGACTTTGCTGATTAACGTGTAAATGCAAGAGGCCTGCAAAAAGTTCCAGATGATTTTATGACTAAGCCTTGCTGCAGGGAAAAACATGCTTGATGATATGCAAGGAAAGGAGAGGTGAATCAAATCAGCTGTCAGTCTACACTTGGGAAGGTAGCAGGTACATGGCATATGAGAAAGACAATCCTGCAAACAGGAGAAACAGGCTGAGAATGGGAATATCTTGGTGTTCTCAAAAAGAATAGTAGGTACCTGCTTGGTGCTAATCAAGCAGATGAATAAAGCTATTGGAACCCATCTGGCAACTGAGAATTCCTAAGACTAAACATTGCTAATGAATGTTTTCAGAAAGCAGTGTTTACACTCAGGTATTTTTCACCCTCGGAGTGGCCTCCTACGTGAGGTAACCATAGTCTTTGTCATCATGCACCACCTCTCTGTGCAAGAAGGATTATTCCCATTTCACAGATAGGAAAAGTCAGTCAGAAGACCAAAGACCAGCTTTGCAGAAGCCACCTCTGTCTTGGGTTATGGAATCAAGAAGTTTGTATTCTATTTTCATCTGTTGGAAGCAGTTGAGAAGCTGTATGGTTTTGTTTTTGGTAACTTCAGGGAGTGGGGGAGTGAATACTGACCCAATTGTTAAAACCAGGTGGGGTGATATGTCTTGGGGTGGGGAAGAGAATGCCGCGGTACCAACTCAATTGTTAAAACCAGGTGGAACTATATTTTTCTTAAGTATCTCCTGATGGGTCATCAAGACCCCATCTCATCCCATTGTGAGAAGCTTCACCCAGTGGGGGGAAGTGGGAGGGAAGCTGATCGTGCCCGTGCAGAGCGGCACGTACTGGGACTAAGAAAAATGAGGGGGGCTCGGTTTCTCGGGGGAGTCTTGGTCTCGACTGGGCTCGCTTCTCTTCCTGCCCCCCGGACCCTGGGATTCCCAGCTGAAGCCGCTTTTCCGCGTGCTTTTCGGTGCCGCTGCCGCTCTCCACCGCTGCCCCTGCTGCTTTCACGGAATCCAGCTTCTCTCTGAGACCTTTCTGCCTCCTGCTCTCCCCTCCCCAGAGTGCTGCTGTGGCTGCCCGGCTCTCTCTCTCCTTGCCATCTCCTGCCGTTTTGCTTCTGCCTGCGCCTGCACCGAGGAAAGCTCCCTCTCTCCATCTACCGCTCAGGAAACTGCAGATCTCTGTCGGGATCCCTAGGACTTTTATTTTGACTAGTTTGTTTGGGGGTACTGTTGGGTTTTTTCTTAGTGTTCTTAATAAAGAATTGTTGTTCCTTTTCCCAAATCTCTTGCCTGAAGGCCTTTAAATTGAAAGAATTTGGTACCTGTCTTCCTAAACCGAGACAACCTCCTACATCAGTCCTCCACTTTTAATCATCTCATAGATGATTAAAAAAGCCAAATTTTAAGCGATAAAAATGAGGCTGTGAAGATGGTCAACAGTGAAACAAGTGTTATGGTGCAAGTACAACGAGTGTCAGATCTGTGTGCAGCTGTGGGTGTTATAAAAGGATATTGGTTTGAAGCTGGAAAGGGGTAGATTTTGTCTGGACAGGAGAAAAATGTTCTTCTGGGGGTGGGGGATCCCTGGAACATGCTGCCTGGAGAGGTGGTGGAGGCCCCATTCCTGGAGCCATTCAAGGTCAGGCTGGATGGGACTCTGATCAATCTGTTCTAGATAGAGATGTCATTGCTTGTTGTAGGGGGGTTGAACTAGGTGAACTTTGGAGGTCTCTTCCAACCCAACACATTCTATGATTCCACGATATTTTGGCTACTGCTTATCAGAGCCAGCTCTGCTGCAAGAATCCTGCTGCCCAACAAGTGGTGGCACCCCTCATAGTAGCAGATGACAGATTAACACCTGTCCCTCTAAAAAGAAATACTGTTCAGTGACAGGACTCCAGCACAGGTCATCCAAGTCAGGTACCTGTGTATCTCAAGCTTTATGGGTCTGATTTCCGAACAGATCAGCTAGTGCTTCTAGTATCCTAAAGGGAGGTCAGTCACATTTAAGTTCAAAATTATGGCCTGGCTGCTTGGGTTCAGGCAGTCAGATGTGAAAACATACTGGTTTCATTCTTCAACAAAGATTCAGTTGGCTGCTTGTCTGTTGAACACACATACCTATGAAAATAATAGGAATTGGACCTCCAGGCAGCACATAGAGCACCTGTACTACTTTTTCTTCCCATAGGTTTCTTAGCTTTCTATCTCCATGTGCTTCCCTGTCATTTTTATCTCTGCATCCCTATGCAGTCATAACCAGTTAAGGGAAATATTTTTTCTTTTGCTCTTTCTAGAAATCGGGATATTTAAGCCCTAGATCTCCCTGAAAATAACTCTGCTGTAATCTTTCCTTACAGATTTTCCAAGCTGTCCCTGGCTGTGAAGTTTAGATTGATTGTATGATGCATATCCAGACTCTCTTATCTGGTGCTGCTTTGTTGGATCTATCCTATAGTGAACTATGGACTGAAGCCAAATCCCAACTATGGCATTAGTGTCTCGACCTGGTGAAGGAGCTATGAACAGGAAGAGTGTTATGGTGTGGTTAACTGAGTGCAGATGCACGTTTAAAAGCAAAATCAGGCTCGAAGCACATGTTTATCCTAAGCACTTCAGGAGAATTCACCTCAGCACCAGTACATAAATGTGCATGTGTGTGTCCTGTTCAGAGGTAGCTTAGAAACACACCTACAGTCTCACACCATCAGCTGAAAGGCAAGGTAAGAGCCAACCAGATGCATCAGTTATCTCTAAGGCAGTTAGCCTATGGAAGGAGGCAGACCAGCACAGCAGGTAGAAAATATGTTTTGACAGCAGGTGGAAGTAACTGGTGTGTAGGCAGGCATGAAGGAAAAACCCCCCTGCACTACTTTTGTTGTCACTCTGCCTGTCAAACTACCTTGTAAGGCAAAGCCACTTGATGGAAAATAGAGCAATATGTAGCATGTATTTTTGTCTTTACCTGAAGATAACAGTTCTTAGAAGGAGCTTATTGCAAAAACAGACATGGTAGTTTCGGAAATGAAATGTACATGGTTAAGATAACCATACACAGGGTTATAGAAAGAGGAAAGGGGATAGAAGGAAAGGGATGGTTATCCTTTCTTCTCAATGCACAGCTGCTCATCCTGAGAAATGTGTTCCTTCCATCTCATCCTTCTCACTTTCACAGGAGTGTCCTATCTACTTATTCAGGGTGACAAGGACAGTAGCACCCACATTTTACAGAAGTTGTTCACTAAGCACAAGCTCTTGGCTGGGGAACAATGCAGTGGTGGTGCTGTAGATGTGTGTGCATGACCCTGCAGCTTATTTGGAGTTGTCAGATTCTCATTGCTCTGTGTAAGACACTGAGAAATAAAACATTTTATAATGACATTATATATGACTGAATTAACTTATCCCAGAGGATGACAGCTGTATGGTAGGAATGAAGATCACTGTTCAGCTATTCCTTGCTGCAGAAATTCCTTCCAGTGTCTGTTACAGAACTGGGATTGGACATTAGTAGCTCCAGATGCTGGCAGCATTTGCAGACTAGCTTTAATTTTTTAAATATTTCACAGTTATGGTGGGTTTTGGACCTTTTGCACTTTTGGATTGATGTGCTGAATTAATATTTTTAGAAGCTTTTGATTTAAAACTGAACATTAGAGCAAAAAAAACCTTTACCTTGTGGATACGAAGTGGACAAATTACTTCAGCAACTTCTGAGAAAGGTTTCTCTTTTCCACTTTTTGATGTTTGAGCAGTAAGCCTTCATTTTGCTTTTCTTTAATGCTGAATAAGTGTCTGAGACCACCACTGAACAGGAGCAGTTTGCAGTGAAAGCAAAGACCACTAAAAATAAGGTAATGCTTAGTGAGGTTAGTCTGAGTTCTGTATGTAACACCCACTTGCCCACCCAAGCATTGCAATGCTGTTTATGCCTTCAGTGCCCGTGTGCTTCTCAGACATTACTAGCTGTATCCTTGTCTATTGTTCTGAGATAGTGTAGAGCTGTTCTCTTAGGATGAGATTGTCAGCACAGGCAGAGTGAAGAGCAGGTCCTTCAAAAGTGTGGAGGTGAGAAAACAGGTGATTTTATGCTTCTGAAGAAAAACCCAGAGCTGTACATCTAGAGCCAGATGAGATTGACATCTCTTTACATCCTGCAAGTACCCTTCAGCTCCCAAACCATGCAGTCAGCTTCTTTTCTTCTTGCTGAAACTTTAGCAAGAAGTGTTCTCTTTAGGAAACATTTACAGCATCCTTTTGCCTGACACCAGTCTGGCAGATTTTCTATTCCAGTTTTGCCAGTAAGTCAGTGAATATGTGACTAATGTGCAAATCTGTCTGAGGCAAGCAGAAGAAATCTCTTTTATCAATTTAGAAAAAAAAATTATACCAATCTATCTTTGCACAAACAGTAAGTTTATTTGCATTTAGCATTTGGCAAGTGGGTTCCCATTATGCCTTTGACCATTTGACCGGCAGGCTTTGCTGCCATCATTTAGAAAGAGGTGAAGATCATTAAAACACTCTCCCAGGTTAAAATGGACAACAAATACAGATAAGAGTTTGCATGGAAGAAACAGGCTACCCAGTGCACACATAGGCTCAGCTGGGTGCCATGGTCACAAGTATTGGGTTTGTACCTGGTTCCCCAGCATGCTGGGGAATTTGAATTCTTCCCTTCACACAGCATGACCAAGCTCTTACATTCATTTTACTCCAGGCTTTTTTGCAAAGGCAAATGGCATTGCTGGAATCTAATCAACATGATTTTTTACTCTTCAGAGAGGTCTATTAGCAATCGTTGCTGTGTTTTCACCACAGAGAGCTAGTGTATTTATGGTGTAAAATCCCAGCAGAAACAAAGTGCTGCAGATTCATTACGGCTGTCCTTGGGGCAGACTTCATCTATTTCTATTTTTATATATTTTTTGTTGGTCCAAAGTTTCCAGCCAGAGAGCTAGTTAAAGACAACTAATTTTACTTGTTTATAGGGTAATAAGGCAACCAAAGGGTTTTGAAAAATCCTGTGAAGGAATTCTGTGATGTGAGGGTGTGTGGTGTGAGGGTGTGTGGTCTTACTTTCCAGTTGCCTGCAAGAACCACTGATCAATTTTCCGGTTCCTGTGGAGCATTTATAACAAGAGCAGTTAACTTAATGGGTACGTGGGGCTTTGGATAAAAGTTTCTTTGGGACTCAAAAGGTAAATAATTTGATTCCTATTCTGTAGTATGGCTTCTATGGGAGCTTGGGGATGAGGTCTGGTGTGGAGATATGTAAGTCTGGCCTCACATGGAGGGATAGGCTGAGCTTATACACAAAGACAAGTTTAACAGACTGCACGCAAAACAGCCACCTGCTACACAGGATTTTTGCAAATATCCTGCAAAGATAAGATTTTTGAGCACATCAGCAAGCCCCCTCATGACATCATCACACATGTTCTATCAGGGAGTGTCTTGGTTTGGGGAGACAGGTATTAAATTTTTTCAATTTAAAGGCCTTCAGGCAAGAGATTTGGGAAAAGGAACAACAATTCTTTATTAAGAGCACTAAGGAAATAACCCAACCGTACACCCCAAACAACCAGTCAGAATATAAAGTGTCCTAGGGATCCCGACAGAGCAAAATAAAACCTGTCCCAATTTAGTTTTTCCGAGATCGGCGGCAGGGGCAGTAGTGGAGAGCGGCGGCAGCGGTGGAGAGACTTCCTCGGGGCGGGTGCAGGCAGGAGCAAGAGATGGCCAGGAGAGAGAGAGTCGGGCAGTCACAGGAGCACTTTGGGGAAGCGGGGGAGCGGGAGGCCGAAAAGTCTCACTGAGACGCTGCGTTCCGTAGAAGGGGCGGGGGGGCGGCAGCGGNGGGTCTTGACGACTCGTTAAAGATACTTTACATTCCTTTTTACTGAGTCCCAGTACGTGCCCAGCGGGCACGGGCACGATCAGCTCCCCCCCACACACTTCTTCCCACCGGGTGAATCTTTTCACAATGGGAGGAGATGGGGTCATCAGGGGGTACTTAACGATATTTAACCCCGCCTGGTTTTAAGAATTGAGCCGGTACCGAGGCATTCACTCCCCCACCCTCCTGAAGTTACCAAAACAAAACCATACAGCTTCTCAATTGCTTTTCAACAGATGAAAATAGAATACAAACTTCTTGCTTCTATAACCCAAGACAGGGAGGAATTTATGAAGATAACTTACTGAATAGGTGTGGTTATATTGTATAAATGTATGATCTGGACCTGGAGTGGGCATGCACGCTAAGCAAGGAGAGATCCCCTGTGCTGCCTGGCACTGAAATAAAAGCATACCTTGCTTAATAACTTCAGTTACTGAGTTTTTACTGTGTCAGGTCTGTAGCTTCTTTTATGCAAGCAGACACACTGCTTCACTGGGCCTATTTGGGTAACATTTCAGCCTCATATGAGTGTGAAAATTTAAATTCTCATGTGTTACATGAGCTTGCCCATTTATCAGAATGAAAATTATCAGGATCATTAATTTGGGCATATGTAAATTGGGAAGCAGAGAGGGTTTCCTCATAACCCATGGTAGCACACGAGGTACTCCATCGCCATCATGCCAAGGATGAAATAAGTTGATTGCCTCCAGGGCTAACCCTGCAGCATTCATGCAGTGCAAAAGCAGCTTTTTCTGCTCACCATGTGGCACCAGAGCACAGGCAGGAAAGGTCACATGAGCAATCAAGATCAGCATATCCCTACTCAGGTAGGGACGCCCCATGGCTGTAGGATTAAATGCACACTCTGGGCTGACTTTGAATATATTTACTTCTAAATAGCTTGGGTGTGTTACAGATATTTTTGATTCATTAATCTACTCCAATACCTGCTATGAACTTGGACAGCGCTCACTCTTTCTTGCTGCTTGTCTGATTTTCATCCTCACTGGGTTTTTGAGAAAAGAAAATGGGAACAATTTAAAGGTGAAATTATTTGGATAATATGTCTCCCTAAAGGAGTGAGATATCACCTGACAGGCTGCTTTTTTGAGCTTTGCTGGTGGTGGGGCTTTAAGAAGGTTCTATGAGAAAGATAATAGTAAACATCTGCATCTACCAGATATTTTTGAAAAAGTAATGACTGAAATACTCTAAAATATTGGGGATTTTAGAGGCATCCATTTGGTTGGAATTAAGAGGAGCTGCATACCTGACCTCCTTGCCTTATATCTAGAATTTTTGGTACAAGAATTTCAAGGTGAGACCTAAAGGCTAGATAAAATTTCCTCTCCCATTTTCTCTTTACCATTCTCACATTTGGGTAAGCAGTAAAAATACCCCCATCCTCTCAGCTGTTGCCCAGCCCTGGAACAAGGGGCAGCAGTGTATATGTAGTGCTGTCTCCAGGGCATTTATTTGTCAGTGAGCAGTTACTGACCTAATTTCCTTATCCCCAGCAATACTTGCATTCTATTGCTGACTCTCCCCAGGGAGCCAGGGGTGTTGATGCCTACCCCAGGACCAGGAGAACACTTAATCTTATAATCTTTCTCTGCTGACATCCCTGCTGAGGCTGGAGAGGAGCTCTGGGGGCAAGCCCGAGCCAACAGTGCAAGAGATGTTGGTTGCAGAGGACCCTCAAAATGAATCCTCAAAATTTTCATTAAAAAGAGACATTCCTGCTGGATGATTATGGATGAAGACCTTCCCATTTTTCTGTAGGCACAGAGAGCCTGTGTGAAAACTGTCTGACATTAAAAAATGCCAGCAATCTTAACTAATTCTTCAGTTCAAGAAGTGTTTCTTGGGGCTTTGGTGTGGAACAGCAGTTGGAGGATGGATGGGTGGTGCAGACACCCTGACAGAGCCAAGCTCTCACACAACGGGACTCTTTTAAGTCCTCTATATAATTGTGTTTACACAGAAACATCTGACTAACTGGAAATGCACCTGGGGAGGTTAAAGCACCTGAAGTGCCTCTGAGAGTTAGAGCTATGTGAATACAAGCTCTTTTGCACTTGATTCCATGATTGACCTCTTTCTCCTTTGGGAAGAGCCCTTTCTGCGGGAATTAAAGGCTATTCTCTCTTCCCACTAGCACAGAGAAGTGCTGTAGCTCTTCCTTGTAAGCGGAGTTCTCTAATGCAGATGATTGTCCACCAGTGACTTGAAGATCATTGCTAATGGGTTGGCCTTGTTCTAGGATCATAGGGTAAGCTCAAACCAGATGACAGTATGTGATAGGGCTTCTTACTTCCCAGTTTGTGGAAACTGGCACTCCAGAAAAGCTATAATGTTGCTTTTTGTTAAATTCCTTTAAATTTGTCTGAGGAGAACTGGGTTCAGTTAAGCATCTGACAGAAAAAGTGCAATCTGTCCCCCATCCCACCTTTACTGTTAGCCGTGTGCTTAACTGCAGTCCTTTCCTCTGCAGTGAAGGCAAAGGGAGGTAGTTTTAGGTGGATGAGCCATTGTGTGAGCTGCCCTACGCTGCTTTTTTACAATTTTCACTGCCTTTAGTGGGAGCTGCTGAACAGAATTTGATGCTAGGCTGGATTGACGCAGTTCAGAGCATACAGCACATCCTTGTTCTGATGGCTCCTGAATAGATAACTATGGATCTGCTGCTGCCAACTTCTGTGCTCCCATGACTCGAGGAGCTTGATGCTGGGTGGTAATTCCAGATGCTGGTTTTCCCCACACACCAGTTAAGGTGACTGGGATTGTGCATGTTTGCTTTATGCTAGATGTTTCTATATTTTGACGTCAAATGTCTTAGTCCTTGTTGAAAAGCATTCTCAGTGGTTGTAAATGTACTGTTTGGCTGGATGTAAACTTGGTCATGTGCTGCACACAGAGAATTAGAGCCAAGGTTACTTCACTTCTAAGTCTCCAGTGACCAAGTCACTGACATCCCAAGTCCATTGGCAGAAAACACAACTGTAGATCCCTCAGAGGAACAGCTTGGAGGAGGGAGGAGAGGAGTGAAGATGTTTCTCTAGCCCGTTGATTGGGTTAATTAGTGCAACAGCTACTACCATATTAGCAATTACATTTGGTGCATAGTAAATGAAATAATCAGATGTCTTTCCGCTGCTGCCAGTGGCATGGAGCTGCTCTGTGATGAAAATGGGAGGTATTTATTAAATGATGCCAGGGTAAGAGGTTGCACACGAATTAAAGTGACAGCCAGCTTCATGTGGGCTGAGCTGTCTGCAAGCCATGGGTGCTGGCCACTGTCTGTGGGTTAGTGCAGGGTCTTCAGTCTTGCTTTTGAGAGCTTTTATTCTTTGACCTGACTCACTGCAGGGGAATGAGCTTCAATTTGGAATAAATTTTGACCCAAATAATTGAAAGATCATCTCACTTGACTTTACATAATGCTTTATGATAATGCAATTGTGACATGTTTTGTGTGGGGCAGAGAGGGCAACAATCCACAGAAGCTGACATTTTGCATAAAAGAAACAAAAAGAGGTCATGAGTTTATCTATTCAAATGGGTAGCAGCAGAATAACCTTGCTAATAATGGCCTCCCCTCCTTATGCATGTTTGGGGGTGGTGTCTTGTAGGCATTCGTTTGTGACACCCAACAATTACATGATGTGCAGGATGGTGTATGTGAACTGAATAGTTTACTAGGTCAAGTGAATGCAGAAGAGATTGAACCAAACAGGGTGAAAAGAATGAACTAGGACAGAATAAGTGTATTGCAGGTCAAATGCTGCTTGACTGAAGCAACGTATTGGTGTGAGTTGCTAGATACAAGCTACTTTCCATCTTGGGGCCTTACCAGAAAATACACACCCAGTGAACCAGAAAACTGCAAAATTATGTAATAAAATTAATCCTCAGCTGTGAATAGCAAAAATGTCAACCTATTTTGCATCTAGATTTTCATCCCAGTAAATATAAATCTGTCCCTGCATTCTTTTGTCCTGATTTTAACATTTGTTCTCTTGGACTGAATATTGCTTTATACCCAGACCATGTTTTCTTAATAAGTATCAAGTTGGCATAAAGAAACAAGGAACCATGTTGCCAAATAAGATTTAAAAGCACAATATTTGTGTTTAGGTATATATTCACATGTAAACCAAATAATTTCATATCCTTAGAAATCTGATATTTGTTTAGTGTGTTGCTTACGCTCTGTCTCATTCCTTTGGATTGTTCTAGCTCCCCATTTCCCAGTCCTTGTCAAACCTTCTGTCTGCAGGCTGGTTTATTTGCTGATGTAGGTTTGGAAATGGACTTGAATGTTGTGGGATACACTTGTAGGTGTTCATTCTTCTAAGCTTCACGAAAAATGATGCCTGCACAAGCCTGCAGAGAAAATTATAAGGAGCTCTTGGAATCTTATAAATTTGTTATTCCAGTTGTATTAATTTGCCTGTCAACAGCTATTCCAGTTCCTTGATCTAGAACATAAATACATTACACTCTACCCCATGGTGTCCTGAAGGAGTATTTTGTCTAACTCAGGTTGTATTGGAAGTTGGTGCTGCTTTGCCCAGCTCTGTCAATCAGTCTCCATATTCCCTTTTATTCACAGTATTTGTTACTTCTGCCAGACCCTTCACCAGGAAGAACAATAGACTGGTCTGTTTTTACCCGTACCTCACACCCACTTATCTTGCTCTCCTCAGGCCTCCACCTTCAGGAGAGCAGCTTCTTGCTCTCTTTTGTGGCACAGGCACAACCCTTTGGGGACTGCCAAGGAAGTTCTTCCCTAACTGCTGCTTGTTCTGCAATCGTTTCCTTGTAGGCAGCCAGATTAATAGCGGTAGCCAGCACATGGAGCGATCTTGCTTCCCCATTGATGGAAAGTGGCACTTCTGGTGGCTTGCCTTTTCCTGGATCAGAGAATGTTGTCATTAAACCATGGTCACCCACTTAATGAACTGTGCACTGCCTGCTTGACTTCTCCTTCAGTGCTCGCATGCGTTGGATCCAAAGGGCTGCTTTTGCATGTGGCACTAGCAGGATTGAAGGACTGGCAACTGCCAGCCTCTTTAAGTCCCTTCTCATCCCTGTTCTGAATTGAAGTGACCTGTGTGCATGGCTGGATTCAGAACTCCAACAGAGGAGCGGAAATTGTCAGCACTGCCTCTGTTCAGATCCTGGAGCAGCCAGTACTCATGTTTGTATTCTCCATCACAGTTCACACAGCTCCCTTTAAGATTTCTCCTTTGAACTCCTTGCTGCTTCCTTTCCCTGGGTGAAACCATCACAGATTTTCAGTCAATGTCAAAACACCTCTCAAATGAACAGAATTAGAGCAGAATGGGGAGGGCAACATTTCCCTGCCTACATGGGAGTGAAATCATCTGAGCTCTTTGAAAGCCAAGCTATTTCCATGAAGATGCCTTAGGTGTGCAAAATATTATTAGAATATGCATTATTATTTTGATTTTCACCTGCCAGTGCTGACATCAGTGACAGCAAAGGGCACGATACTGGAAATAGGGTCTGCTCACTTTTACCTACCACGATGCAGCAAAGACAGGTGATTGTTCTGCTCTGTTTTTACTCAGTAGCTCAGTCCCAGAGGGTATTGTACAGTGGGATGACATTGTGCTGGGGTCTGTGTGCTTGATTTTATTTTGAGTAAGTCATACATCTTTATCCACAGGTAATGAACCCACTGTGCACCTGGTACGGGTGCACAGTGTTATTTAAAATACAAGTGCCTGAGCATGCCTCCAAGTGAAGCTCTTTTATAGGTATAAGCTGCAAACCCTTATTGTACATTAAATCAAATCAATGTTAATTTGTGAACTAATTAGCATTTCAGGCTTTTCTTTTTTTTTTTCCTGCAGCATGGTGAATTTGTACCTAATGTTATGTGATTGTACCCAAGTATATAATTATGGAGCTGAATACATTGTCTTCTGCTGACACCATGCAGAAGGAGCTTCTTTCAGCAAAGGTTGCTCACTACATATGAATTAAAAGAAAGATGCACACCCAAGTCCCATACACCTGTCCCACAGGTGAATTAAACTGAGGTAATCATCAGTATCTAGGGGCCCTGTTGAACAAATGGCCCAAATATTTATTAATGGAATTTACTTATGTCCTCATTCACATTTTTACTTCATTTTAATGTGAAAATGGCATGATATCCTTTGGTGTGAGACAGGTGAAGTGATAAGGCAGGTGCTTTGAGTAGGGAATATGCATCACACATTATAGAATCATCAAAGTTGGAGAAGACCTTCAAGATCGTTGAGTCCAACCAACAACACTGAGCCACTAAACCATCTCCTGAAATACCATGTCTGCTAATTTTTTTAACTCCTTCAAGGACGGGCCCTTCACCCCCTCCCTGGGCAGCCTATTCCAAGGCCTCCCCACTTTTTCTGGGAAGAAGTTTTTCCTAAGATCCAATCTGAACCTCCCCTAGCAAAACCTGACCCCATTTCCACTTGCCCTATCACTAGTCCCTAGGGAGAAGAGTACAACACCCACCTCACTACAACATCCTTTCAAGTAGTTATAGAGAGCAATGAGATCTCACCTCAGCCTCCTCTTCTCCAGGCTGAACAGCGCCAGCTCCCTCAGCCTCTCCTCATGGGAACTGTTCTTCAGACCCCCAATCAGCTCAGTTGTCCTTCTGCACTCCCTCTTCAGCACCTCTATGTACTTTCTTATCTGTGGTGCCCTAACTACCCCCAGTACACAAGACGTGGCCTCACCAAGGCTGAGTATAGAGGCAGGAACATCTCCTTAGTCCTGCTGGCCACACTATTGCTAATGCAGGACAGGATGCCATTAGCCTTCTTTGCCATCCAGGCACACTGAGAACCAAATGGTTTGAGGAGAATTTAAAAAAAAACAACCCTTTGAAGTTCACCTCAATCTTAATTCTCACTCAGAATCTTCTTCCTGGAAGTGGCAAGCACTGGGCACCTGAAGATGTTACAAGATACTTTACTGCTTCTGTAACAGCTGTCTCTCTTATGGTAAAGCCGACAGAATTCTCCTTTGCATTTACCTATATTTGCCTAGCAACAAGCATTTTAATTTAGATACCACCACAACACTTTTCTTTAAAAAAATAGTAATACTTACATCCTTCACAATCTGTTGTCTTTGATGACTCTGATTTTTCATAAGTGATGTGGTTAAGACAAGTAATACAGCCTCACTCATTGTGTCGGTGATCTTGTTTTAAAAAAAACCCCAACGCATAAACTGTACAAGGTTTCTTCAAAATTGAAGGTGAGCATGTTCATATGGTTGGTTCCCTGCTGGTCCCCAGCAGGACCAGCTCATTAGGTGGATGTCCAAGATTTGTAGGTGACAGGCTGCATTGATTCTCTAGCCCTGAGAAATGAATTTACAGACTGAGATTCCAAAGCTCCTACCTGTTTCAACAAAGCAGCCATGACAGTACAGCACTATCCTCTGATTTGTTCTTCAGTCCAGCAAGTCATGTAACTTCTCATGATTCAGCTGTACTCATAGTATCTGGTACCATTGGATTTACAGTGAGATAAACACAATATCCTGCCCTTCTCCTGAATCATCGAGCCAACTATCTCTATTAAAATATAATGAAATTAAATTAAGAAGTCAAGGATATCTAACAAACAGCTAAAAACCAAATGGATGGACATTAGGAAAAGTTTCTTCAGTGAAGAGTTGTCAGGGATTGGAACAGACTGCCCAGAAAACAGGTGGAGTCACCATCTCTGGATGCATTCAAAGGATACGTAGATGTGGTACTTGGAAACATGGTTTAGTGGGCACAGTGGGGTTGGGTTGATGGTTGGACTTGATCTTGAAAGTCTCTTCCAACCTTAATAATTCTATGGTTCTACAATTATATGATCCTATCGTTCTATGATTCTATGAAATAGAGCTAGATTCAATGTGCATTGTACTCTTTGGAATCTCAACCCATTACTGAACTCTCATGCTAATCCTGGACATCTGCACTATTAGATGCAAACTAGATGAGAAGAGAGTTCTATTTGATTTTCAGTTTTTACCCTAGCTTTCTTACATTTGTATGTTTCAGGCACTTAAAAGTTTTAATGCTTCTCTGAGTTCCATGTAGTAGTTGTTAGTACACAGCACTACCTTTGTGCAAGTAGCCCAAGATGCCAATATTTCCTATGGAAACAGCAGAAAGTTGAGTTATTTTGAAAAATATAATTGACCCCAAGAACCATGATAATTATATCCTTGGTTATTTTCACACAGAGAAATATTTCAATCTACACTATATATTTATATGCTAAGGATGTTTCTTCTTGTCTGAGCTAGCTTTATTTTTGGTTACAGATTTAATGCAAAATATTATTTGCATCGCAGAAAGATCATCTCCTTTCCCTTGCCTATTTCATCTGTGTCATACCAAACCTCAGGCTTCACTATTATTTGTAAAATTGCTTTTGTTTCCACTTGGGATTAGATTTAGAAATCGAAATATCAGGGTACATTAGAATTTGTAGTTAGGGGAGAATTCTCCTCCAGGTGCAGAAGGCTCAACCACAGAAGGGAGAAAGGGATTCACAAGTTTAGAACAATATTTGATTGCTGTTACTCCGCAAAAGAGGTGAGGACAGGAGGGTAAGGTATAACATTAGGGAAACAGAACTGCATTCTCAAACAGTGTAGATAATGATTTTATACTTCCTAAATCTTGAGGTATGTGCTCTTGCCTGTTTGGGAAGAAAGCTGGCACTGGCTTATCAATCAATTAGAAACCCTCAGGATATATTTCAGGGAGAAGGTGCAGAGAAAATGGTCATTAGTTATTCATGGAGAAATTGTAAGAATCTTCCAGTTTGTGAGACCAGCACTGCTCTGCTTAACCATTTCCGTGTCATCTTTCTGTTTGCAATGAATTTATAAATGGGTTTTTAATTGGATTCTGCTATTATTAATAGTTTGGGGGTTTTTTCGTTCTAGGCAAATACCACAGAATGTCTGGCAACTCTAGAGATAAGGTCTGCTCTACTTTCTACCAGCAGCTGCAATATCAAAGGGGTTAATTTAGATCATCAAGGTTTCATCTTCTTTCCCTCTAAGGTCTGATTCATAAAGCTGAAGAGATGAATTTGGAAATTTCCAGAGACAAATGGGGGAGAAAATCAAGATTTATGAAAAAGAAGGGTGGAAAATTAAGTTTGGTCTCAGTGTATGTGGTTACCAAGCGGGGCTTGAAATTCACTTATGTTCTTGTGCAGATAAGGTGTTGAGATGTTTCCCTCATATCCCAGGCCAATTTTCAATATTGAAACAGATCAGTGACCCATTTAGTCTCCATCACTGGCTAATGCTGGAGAGAAAGGCAGAAATCCTCAGTGATGCATTTAACAGTTTAAAACGACAGAGATGAGAGTGCTTTCAGCTCATGTTTGTCTTCTGCCCCTAAAATATAAATACTAATCAGTCAGCAGACTGTGCTGCTCTAGCTCATGTCTTTGTGTGTTAAGTCAATACTAAACATCCCACTGAGCTTTTCTAAGCACCATGCTCTGATCTTAACATCCCACAGGTTACAATTCAGCAGGTTAATTAAACACTATTTAACTACCACTGTCTTTAACCAAACACTATCTTTCTATTAATTTAGTTTATCTCTGAACAAGCAGCTGAATCTTTGTGGGAAAAAACCCTGAACAAATGGAAACAACCCAAACAAAATCCAGCTAAAACTTGATATAGTTCTATATCATCCAGCTCAGAGTACAAGGTGTAATGGACAATTACGCTTGAAACATAGAGGGAACATTCTTAAGGTGTTCACTGGGACAACTGTTTTGGCAGCATCTGACTTGGATTCTAAGCAGAAGAATTCTGAAATTTTTATATTACTTTGCTAAAGCCTGAGATGTTAGAGGCAATTTCCAAAACTTCAGAGGTCACCAGTGGTTCCCAAATCCATGCCCTATTTTGGACACCCTGGATCTAACCATGCATGCTAAAGCTGTGAGGACTCAAGGAGCCTGTGATGCTATTTTAATAAAAGTAGCTTTAAAGAGGATCATGTTGAGTGTGTGTATCAGAGAGGAAGATGATTATCTGTTTACAGCATCTATGGTGAAAAGGATGTGGTGAATAGTGCTGAGCTTAAATAGCCTTGTGAGACAGCAGAGGTAGCACCAGGACTACGTGGGTGAGAGGAGGAATTCTGGCTTAGGGTGATACTGAAGGGCACAGAAGCACTGAGGGCAAACACAAGTCTGGCTCTTTGGCATTTGTACCACAAATACTTTCTGTTTCATTGTCCATCTGGTTATTTAGAATAAAAAAACCAGAGTTGCTCAGTGTGACCATGGGGGAGATTTGATACTGACTGAAGCTCCATTTGTTACTCTACTCTGCCATGATGTTCATAAATAATCACAGAATCACAGATTGTTAGGGATTGGAAGGGACCTTGAAAGATCATCCAGTCCAATCCCCCTGCCAGAGCAGGGTCACCTAGATCAAGTTGCATAGGAACATGTCCAGGAGGGTTTAAACATCTCCAGAGAAGGAGACACCACGATCTAATGATAAACATGAAGCGAAGAAGATAATCAAGAAATCAAGGTTTAGTAGGTGGTGATGTTTTTTGATGTGTTTTTATGTGAAACATGAGGATAAGAGAAGAAATATGAGATGGATTTTTTTTTGAGCCAGTTATGAGAAAAGACCATGAACATCACTCTCATGCACCCTGGTTTATTCCTTAAAAATGTTACTTGCTCTGAGAAAGGACCAGTTTGTAGATCAGACACCGAGTATTCTCTAACTGCAAAATAATTGAACAACCAAAGTGTGGCTGCATTCTGTCTGAATTAATTGTACAGTGGTGCCAGCAGTCAAATATCCCTCTTTTTTTCATGAACATCAGTCAAGCAGCAATGCAGTGAGAGCCTTACATTTACCACTTGTAGCTTTCTTTTATAATTGCAGATTTCAGTCCTATCTGGTATATAGGACAGTACCACAAACCTTGAAATGTCATGCTTTTACTGTTGTTCATTAAGCAGAGAAGAAGCCCAGCTTGCTTTTTCCAAGAGGGAGGATAGAAACAAGCTACCTTTCCGCCTGGAGAATTCTCAGCACAAGTCTGTAGGCTGAGGGATCAAGCCCTGAGCTGATGAAGGGAATGACAAATCACAGTAAAGTGTGAGGAAAGCCTCTACTTCAGCTCTACCCTGACAACTCCCTTCAACAGTGAGGAATGCCTTGTCTGCTGTAGCTGGTTTCTGTGTGATGGCACAACTGAGTTACACAATGGAATGGATTCCATTTCGTTGTTGCCGATAGAAAAGATGGTCTATAATTATATTTCTTTTCCAACTAACAAATCAATTTTTAAGAAGAGCAATGCACCTTATTCTATGAGATGTCTCCGCAGGTACCTCTAAGTGCAAGGATCTAAATGACCTTCTTCCAATTTTTAGTCTACAAGAAATATAATGGTAGTAGTGGTCTGTAATGAAGGCACATAGAAACCATGATGAAGTTCTGATAGCATTGAGGACTTTTTGCATTTGCTTTCTATTGCAAGTGTGTGAATCCACTTCGGTGCTTTGGTAAATTTTTCCTTCCTGATGCATATCTCTGTTCTTTGGGGAACAGAAAACCCACCTGAGAATGTAGGTATTGTTGAATTGACCTCATCAAATTCAGTCCACAGCCTTTAGGAAGCTAAACCAGAAAGTGGTGGAGCATCTGCACAGATTTTTGTTTACTTCTGAAAAATCTCAAAAGTTTAATAACAAATGTTGTCCCAGTTTATGTCTGAGCTTTCTAAGACCATCATTGCAGAAAAAAGACTGTTCAATGTGCTAAGGTTTGAACTAACAAGTTAATCTATAGCTTCGTGCTGAAAGTGGGGGGGAGCAAATACTTGTATGCATTAGATCACTTTAATTTCAGGTATACCTTCAGATATGCCTTCATTGGCCCAAAGAAGGACCAGGGTTTGGACAGAGAGCGGGAACACTGATTAGCCAAAGCAGCCCGTGTTCCTTTTGGGCATGAATTTTAATCAGTTACTCTCTTACATGACATTTTACAAAAGCTATTCATTACTCTTAAGAGATGCCTGATGCTGTGACAGTGCTGACTGTGTTGTCTATCATTGCTGCTTTTGCAGATGGGTTCGTTCTCGTTTATGTGTCATGTCCGAGAAGATGCCATTAGCGATAGTCCCAGATTCAGTAGATTGGTCCCAATATGGAAATGACTGATGTTAATCTAAGTAAATGACACAAATCAATTAACAAGAGTTTTCCAATTATTCTGTAGCAGGAGTGACCTGCCACGAGCAACCACAATGCCCCTTTCTGCAAAGCAGCATTTGCGTTTGCCTAGTTTTTTTCTAATTTCTTGCTGGCACAAATGTTTCTTGCCCAGAATTGTTGTAAATCAGACCACTCCGTTGTTAGGATTTGCATAACTTGTGGGACAAGGGTTTGTCAAGGTAGGGTATAGGCTCCCTCCTACCCCTGGCAAAGAAGCAGAGAGCATTGTTGAAGCTGCTTAGCCTTCCTGCCTTTTCTCCATCGTGTCTGCAGAATTTCTCAGTGCTGCAGGGCATTTTCAACTTCATATCTGAGTGCTGCTGGAGTTGCCACCTCATTTGCCAGGCTGGAGACCAGACCTGCATCCTATTATTCTTGCTGGTCTCTTCCTTCACAGCATCCGCAGAGGTCTGCAGTTTCTAATGACCTCCCACTTCTGTCATTTTGGGTTCCAGGGTAAGTGAGGAAGAAGAGAAATTGATGGAGATTAAGCTCATTTAAAACCCCTAGAAACTGCTAATGTGTGTGGCAGAATAGTGCGGCCTGAGCTTCTAGCTATTGCAGACAGGGAGGACAATTTTATAAAAATCTTCTTCTACTCTTTTTTGCACAGCCCTGGGCTACTTTGGGTGCAGGGTGTTTCCCTTGGTTACCTCATGCTCTATTAGCATTCATCCCACTTCTTGGACCTGATCATCAGATGTGATTTATCTCCCCGTACCATGCCATTACTAAAACCCACTTACTTGAGGCTGAATTTAGCCATTAGTCTATAAATTTCTGACTTTTCTGTCTGGGAAAAGAGTCTATCATGAAAAATATTAATTATTTAGGAACAGAATTTTGAAAGGGAGTCAGTTGAAAGTGCCTGTGACTGGGAGAAGTCCCCAGTCTTTGCCAGCTGCAGTGTTCTGATTAGTGTTTCCTATTTTTCCAGCACACATGAATCAGTTTTTTGCCCATAGAGCACAAAGTCACTTTGAGGTAAGCTCCAGAGTAGAGGTGTGTATGGAGCCCAGGGAGCTGCCTTATGAGGGGAAGATGGAGCATTGCATGTTATGGTTCTCGTATGACAATTTAGAGTGAATTTTAGTGGGTTCTTTAAACATGGAGCTCCTTTCCCCTGACACCCAGTATTTCCTAATGCAGTTGACTTGCAGAAATAAAGAGCATGAAAGCAAGTAACAGAGCAGCTGCTTCACAGGCAGTCACTCAAAATTCCTTGACGAAACTGAAGCAGGTATAGAAGTAATAGGCTAATGGGAAACACTGCCTGCTAATGAAAGGGAAAATAGTGATGAGGCAGCCTGCAGGGGAATTATTGGTGAAGCATTCACACTTCTTTGCAGAGCTCTTGCTCTTATATTCACATTACTTGGTGATATGCTGACTCATGGAATTTGCAGAATTACTCTTTTCCATGGTAGGAAACGAGCAGCTGATTTGCTTTTTTTTTCTTATTAATCAACCATGTCCAGAGGTTGCCTTTCTTCACTTATAGTAAATATCCTTGTTTTACACTTGGGAGTGTAAGACATCTGTCTCTGTCTTCAACCCCTGCCTGTACTGAGCTGCAGGCTTTTTTTATGTTGAAAAAGAGAACTCACAGATTGCAGCTCGCAGTTGGTAATGAGTAGGAGTTATGGTCACCATGCTATTCTAACATCTCAGTATGCTTTCTGTAATGTGAGAGGATTATTACTGATGCTCTGCTGGCTCTATTCATTGTTGTGAATGAATTATGTTTTTAAGCTGGGTCTTAGCCTAAAAATACTTGCAATAACTTAAGTGGGGAATATTATTATTGATCGTGTTTATGGTTGTTCTTAAAAGCCCACCAAGAACAGAGCCCTGTTGTGCCAAGCACGGTACAGGAGATGTCATGGTGCCTGTCTAAAAAGTTTTGTTTAGGATGGGGCTAGTGACAAAACATGCAGACAAAGGATAAAGCTCCAGTGTCACAGGATGGTGGGGAATGGGGAAAAGCAAAGGCAGTGACTGGTACCAGGCAAGTCTACCTCAGTGTTTTCCAGTTTGTGATGGTCTTTTAAGGCTTAAATGTTGAATCTGGATGTGTGTTTCACCATAATCAGAATATTTCAGAACAGAAAGTTAGGTTACTGAAGGCATTGCTGTCAGATGGCTTATGGGGAAAGCTGTTGGGAAGAGAAGCAACACAGACAATCCATGAGCTTTCTCAATTGCAAAGATTCAGGCACTGTCTTATTTCTCCCATCATAAAATTATCTCTCAGAGTTTTCCAGGTGGGTGCATCACAGGGGCCAGAATGTAGTCTGACAGGTAAAAATCAGAAGCAGCATGTCTTGGAGATGCTTTGTCAGTTGTGAATAACAAGAAAAGTTTGGGGGTTTGCTCTGAAAATCCAGATGCCATCCATTGTCAGCTCTCAGCTTCTGCTGCCTTGGGCAAACCTCATAATAAGACACAGACAGAATGTTTGCTGCACTGTGTACTTTTCCTAATCTGTCTGTATGGCAACTGTATACCAGTTGTCACTTTCTTTCTGGGCTGAAATCTCTGTTACCCTTTGTAACCTGAAATCCAGAGGACAATATGAAATGTGTTCTGTGCTTACCAGGATGATTTGTGCTTCATTGTTAACAATTGAGTTGACTAATTGCATGAAGTTAAAAAGCAAACATAACCTCTCTAGAGCATATTGGTGCTGATAAATAAACTGTCAGAGAGGTTGAAATAGGCAGCAGTCAGTGTTTGGCAGTGACCTCCCCACTCCCAATGACCCTGAAGTCTTGGTGTGTATAATGGATAGCCTGTCCCTTTTCCAGCCAAACATCATTTCCAGTATGGTCTGTGATCAATGGTCTAGGTGTATGTTACCTGGTGGGTCCTTCTGTGTGTATATGTAGGTTTACATATTGCATGGAATTGCTTAACCTTAATATTTTAGGATGCCTGTATGATACAGTGATGTATGTGACAATACATTCATATATTATTTGGAATAACAGCAATTAGAGGTTTCACAGGATCACAGAGTGTTAGGGATTGGAAGGGACCTTGAAAGATCATCTAGTCTAATCCCCCTGTCAGAGCAGGATCCCTTAGATCAGGTCACACTGGACTGCATGCAGGCTGGTTTTGAATGTCTCCAGAGAAGGAGACTCCACAAACTCTCTGGGCAGACTGTTCCATTGTTCTGTCACCCTCAACACAAAAAAACTTTTTTGTTATATTTTAAATGGAACCTCCTGTGCTTCAGCTTGCACCCATTACCTCAATGGACATGACTGTGAAGAGTCTGGTCCCATCCTCCTGACACTCACCCTTTACAGATTCATAAAAATTAATGAGGTCACCCCTCAGTCTCCTCTTCTCCAAGCTGAAGAGACTCAGCTCCTTCAGCCTTTCCTCATTAAGGAGATGCTCCACTCCTTTCACCATCCTTGTGGTTCTGCACTGCAGTCTTTCAAGCAGTTTCCTGTCCTTCTTGAACCGATGCCCCAGAACTAGACATGATGCAGGTTTCTATAAGCATGTTGTAAGCTGCAGTACACTTACACTTGCACTACTGGGTATTAAGAAGTGTGCCATGTTTTTATTTGACATAATACATTGTGGGAGTAATACTTTACCAACCAAATACTAATCTCTTCTGCTCCTTTTCCTCCTTCTTTTAAATCTCTGCACTCGAATACCAAAAGGAGTAGATTCACCACAGAAGTCTCATCTCTTACTGTGCCTTAGATTAGCTGTACTCAATACTCACAGAATCACAGAATAGTTTGGTTGGAGAGGACCTCCTAGATCACTGACTCCAACCATCCCCACACCAACAAAAAACTGAAAAACCTGATTGATTGAAAAACACATAATGATTCTTAAATACCTCCAGGGGTGGAGACTCAACCACCTCCCTGGGAAGGTCGTTCCAGTGCCTCACCACTCTTTCCGGAAAGAATTTCTTCCTAAGATCCAATCTAAACCTTCCCTGCCTCACCTTCAGACTATGCTCCCTGGTTCTGTCATCAGTCACCAGGGAGAAAAAGCCAGCACCCACCTCGCTACAACCTCAGGTAGTTGTAGATGGCAGTGAAGTCCCCCTTGTGGAGTCTCCTTCTCTGGAGAAATTCAAGACCCACCTGGATCTGTTCCTGTGCAACTTAGTCTAGGTGGTCCTGCTGTGGCAGGGGATTGGACTAGATGATCTTTTGAGGTCCTTTCCAATCCCTAATGTTTATATGATTCTATGAAACTAAACCTGCCCAGCTCCCTCAGCCTCTCCTCATACGACTTGTTCTCTAAACACCTCATGAACTTGGTAGCTCTGCTCTGGACACACTCCACCATCTCCATGTCTTTACTGTAATGAGGGGCCCAGAACTGAACACAGGTGTAGTGTAACCTGAATTTAGTGCTGATGAGTCAGCTCTTTGTTTTAGTTAGATTGTTGAATATTTACTGTGTGAACGAGATTAAGTGTTGCAAGACGTTGCATGCTTGATAAGGGACTTAGCTCAGGCTAGCATGGGAGATAAGGAACTTGTGGTCGATAACGATGCCTATGCCCTGAAACAAAGAACAGCTTGAGGCCACGAGATAACTGCCTGACCATTATGTGGACAACGCCTGATCAGCAACTCTGCCTTAGCAACACACTTAAATGCTTGCAAAAATGATTAACCAATCAGTACAATGCGCGTATGCCTTAAACTATATAAATATGTGGTGATCCTGTAATAAACCAGACATCTTGCTTGCATCAAGCTGTGTCTCCGTCTCTCAATCGCGGCACACAGGACTTGAGATGAGGCCTCACAAGGGCTGAATAAAAGGGCACAAGATCTTCCCTTCTCCTGTTGACCATGCTACTCCTGATCCAGGCCAGGATCCTATTGGTCTTCTTGGCCACCTGAGCACCCTGCTGGCTCAGATGAAGCCGGCTGTCTACCAGCACCTGCAGGTCTTTTTCTGCTGTGCAGCTTTTGAGCCACTCATCCCCCAGCCTGTAGCAGTGTCTGGGGTTGTTGTGAATGAAATTCAGGACCTGACACTTGGCCTTCTTGTCCCTCACACAATTGGCTCATCAATCTCCTCCAGAGATGTAACAAGACAACAGGTTACAGTTTTGTTCTTCATAAATCTCATCGCTGAGCTAGTGGTGGAAGCTGATCAGAGTGCTCTTTCTAATTCCAGAAGAAGTTAGAAATGTGGGAGGAGTGAGAGAGAAAACAGTGATATGCAGGATAGCTTCATGCAATTTCTCCAGGTAAAGATTTTTAAAGTTTCTGACAAGGCTTTGAGGCTGAGGTGCTGCCTTCCTCATAGTAAACATCCAAGTGAAGCAAATACTCCCCCTGCATGACAGGCTGTGAATGTTTCCATTAGTATGGCAAAATTTGAGTGCATTTAGAGTGCATGTTTAACACTAAATGCATTAGCGCTTAATGTCAGGAGCTTCAGACCTGCTCCAGTCAAGGGGTTAGTTAACACCAATTAAGGACTGCAAGAGAGATTTGTCACTCTTTATAGGTTTGTGTTAGAAGTCCTAATTTCATTACTGAACACCCTGTAAGGAGGGAGTATTATTTTTGGGTTAGGCTCTTCATCTCTCTTTTGAAAGTAAAACCCAATTTCTTTGCTACCACAGAAACACCTTCTGAGAAGCCCCACTCTGAAGTGGTGTGAATCTATATAAGCATATACATTTATCTTAATAATGCACATATAACTAATGTATGTATTAAGTAATATCTAATATACTATGCTACATTATATAAACATACTATTCTATATTTTATATTTTATTATTTTTATGTATTATTATATATCACCATTTCATATTATAAAATTCCATAAAAATATATATGATGTAACATAGGATACACAGTAAGTGTGAAGAGATTTATATAGGATACATATTTTACATAAATATATATTAATATATATGTATATATAAGTCCAGAGAGGGGCAACAAGGCTGGGGAGAGGTCTGAAGAACGTACCCTATAAGGAGGGCCTGAAGGAGCTGGGATTATTTAGTTTAGAAAAGAGGAGGCTGAGAGGAGCACTTATAGCTCTCTACAACTACCTAGAAGGAAGTTGTAGCAAGAATGGTGCTGGTCTTTTCTCCCAGATTACTATATTGCATCAGAGGATGCTTAGATCAGATAGTAGGAAGAAGTTCTTGACTGAGAGAGTAGTTGAGCACTGGAATGGGCTGCTCAGGGAGGTGGTGGAGTCACAATCCCTGCAGAAGTTTAAAAGGTGAATAGATAGAGAACCTGAGGCCATGGTCTAGGGGTTGGGATGAGGGCTGGACTTGGTGATCCTGGAGTTCCTTTCCAGCAATGATGATCGTATGATTCTATGACTCCATGATTTGTAAATTTATATATCATTATAATAAGGTCTAAAGAATATGTTGCTTAAGAACATTTAATGAACAGATTAACAATTCAACAGTTCCAAATCAAGTCTGTAATGGACATATGTGGTTAATGATGGGATTTTGTTTTATTTATCCTTTCTAAAACCAGTACATTTTGAACTTCCATTGCATGAGAGAGTGAGGTCCACATGTGACATCCAGCAACTCAGGCCACAGCATTAGGGAGCTTTCCCTCAGTACCCAGTGAGGGTTAAGCAGTCCTTAACATTTCCACTTGCCCTCAGTGTTTCAGCACAGTCACTGGCCCAGTTGGACACTGATCCTCACTGGGGACCACTCACAGGAAAAAAAAACATGGGAGGGAACACTTGTTAAAGAGAGGAGTGGGCTGAGCACAGAGGGATGGGCATCAGCTCTGCCGTATTGCTAATGATTGCTTGACTGTGCAGAGCTTGCTTTATTTTTCATGAGGAAGATGTACCCACTCCCTTTTGCAGCTCTTGCTTCATCGTTGCCTTAAAAGTAATTTATTCTAGCAGTAGTAGTGTCAATGGGACTGCAAACAGAGCATAAAGGATATACCAGTCTCTATCAGGTCAGAATGAAGAGCTGTTATGTTGATTGACCTCAGGAAAATTTATTTTGAAGGGTTTTTTAAAAATAATTTTAATTAAAACCTATATTTAGATGAGTGGAATATATGCTAATTGGCACTTGTACATCACCCTCATTCTTGAAAAGTTTTAGAAATCTTAAAAACTTTATCTTCTCTCAGTGGTTCGGTTAGCTCATGCTTTCCTCTTCCTCACAGCCAGCCAGTGAGGGAAATGGTCATCTATGATAGTCACCTCAGGTCTTGACTGTCCTGAGCAGGGTCCTCCTGCAGCACCTGCTGCCCTGAGCTCCGTTTCAGCTCATCCCTTGTGCTCAGCGAGTTGTGCCAGAGGGCAATGTGGCGGCTTTGCTGTCACTTCAGTCTTGGTCAGAGACATTTGCTCTGTTTCTCTTGAGGGCAAGTTCCTGTGCTTAGTACTTTACTACACTTTTTTTTTGCTGACAGCAGCTGGATGTGTGAGAATGCTTCACATAGCTTGTGTCTTGTGGGACAGGTTCAGCCAGAGGACTATTCCCCAGAGAAAGCATAAATAGTGATGTAAGAGCAAGCATCTCCTCTTGTACCTTCCATCTGCCTTTAACACCTTCTGCTGAGTCTAAATCTCCCTACTTTTACTTTAAATCCATCACTTCTTATTCTGTCATAACAGAATGCTGAAAAGTCTGTCCCTCTCTTTCCTATCAGTCCTTTTAAGTACCACATCAAGGTCTCTCTGGAGCCTTCTGTTCTCCAAGCTGAACATCCCCCAGTTCTCACAGCTCTCACAACAGAGGGGTCCCAGCCTTCTCAACATTTGTGTTCCAGCTTTTTCAGCGTTCTGATGTGGCTCCCATGAGTCCATGTCTCTCCTGTGCTGAGAACTCCAGAACTGAACACAGTATTCCATGTGAGGTCTCACCAGAGCTATACAGAGCTCTGGAGAGCACTGAGCATTGATCTGCTTGTCTTAAACTGATCCCAGGATACCATTTTAAATTGAGAGGAAAATCCAGTTTTAAGGATTTTTCTTTCTTACATGGGAAGAAACGAGCACAAAGTGTCTGCTGTTAAGGTGAGCCTTGATTTTCACTGTTTTGGCTTTAATTTCACTAGGTGTTAGATAAGTATGTATCACAGTATTACAGTAATGATGTGGCTGGAAAAGACCTTAAAGATCATCCAGTCCAACCTAAAGCCAACCAAGTAAACCTAAATATCTGACATCTAGATCACGCAACACAAAATTCCACAATAAAGTTGTCTATGTTCTGCATGCACATTTGGGTGGTAATCCCAGATAAGAGAGCCCAGTGATTTGACAGACACCTTGCGCTGATTATCCTAGTGTATTCTGAGAGGCTGATTATGGATAAGGTGGAAATTAATTCACTAATGTGAATGCATTCCCCATGAAAAACTGAGTGGTGAAGACCTCTGGTTCTGCCACCAAAAGGATTGACATACTGACTAGGAAGCAACTAATGATAAGAAAGGGAGGCTGAAAATTGGAGTGAGCAGGAGCTTTATCTCCTCCTTCTCTGGTAAGCCCCCTGGTATGTGGTACCAGTAGGACATCTCCAGGGCACATAGGTGTGGGCAGGAGCTATTTTCCACCAGAGGCTTCTTTCCGACCAGTGCAAATACAAAGGTTTTCATCCCACCTTTGGGAAGTGTTCTAACTACTCCTCAGCTGCCCCACAATGGAGGTTGCTGCTTCCACTCACAGTTTCTTCTTGGACCTTGGGTTTTATTCTAGTCAAACAAACCTCAAACCTTTCACCTGGTGCCCCGTTCTGGCTGTTAGACTGCCCTGACACTGCCTTACTACAGTGATCCAACCTAGCTGTCTCTGCTCTATAAAATGTGGGTTTTTTTTCCTTATGCCTTCCTGCCTGAGCACACCTTGACACACAGGAGAGTGATAAATTGAGTTCAGGTTGTACCTTGGGAAGAATTACAGCTGCCTGAACAGCCAAGCATGCAGGCTGACCATTTTCCTCTGCACTTTGCCCCTTTAAAGTGACATTTGCTTGATCTAAGCACTGGGATTAAAATCATGCATCTCGGTAGCCCTTGTCTAGTAGTCTATGTGCTGTTTGTAAGATCCAATCATAACACATTGTACTGTGTTCTGAGCAGAGTCATCCTTGTCTTTGTTCAATTATTTGTAGAATGATAAAGAGAGAAAAAAAACCCCAACTCAACAAATTTTGGTAAAATTCATGATTTCTTAGCCTCTGCAGCAACTGTAGGAAGAGTCCCTATCTCAGAGCTTTTTCATGTGACCTCCACAGGATAAATTTCAATAGACAAATCTAGATCTCAACACAAAAGCCAATTGTTTATAAAATGCACATATTTGTGTTGTAAAGGAATGTAATCCAACACCACCACTATTGTCAGAGCCTCTTTCTTTGTGCTTATTCAAATTGCACACACATTTAAAAGAGATTCATAACTGCCTATTTCTATACCAAAGCAAAATCAGTCTTTTCCCTAGCTGTGCCTTTGCTAGTTGAGTCTTGTGTAGATATTTTTGTGCTCTCTTTGTGGTTAGTGGAAACAGGAGCTCTGTATTTTTAAGGTTGTTATTTTTAGCATCTATGCCTGCTCAGTTGTCAGAGCCACAGTTGTTATTTATTAAACACACTTATAGATTGGATGGAAATGTATGCATGAAGATTAATGGATACTTGAATTTGTTTATACTTACAGCACTTAATCCAACTCCTGGTTAAATTTTGCTTCTAAAACTTGAGGTTATTGGATGGCCAAGAAAGCACTCAGTTATGTGGAACTTTACTAATTGCTACTTGGACTGTCATTCCTACCAGTGATGTATCACCAGCTCTTCCAGAGGTGCCTCCATGCAGCCAGTCCCAAGTGGTCTCCCTCAGGGCTCAGTGTTGGGGCCAGTCTTGTTTAATATCTCTATTGACGATCTGGATGTGGGGACTGAAAGCACCCTCAGTCAGTTTGCAGATGACAACAAATTGTATGGCAGTGTTGATCTACTCAAGGGCAGGAAGGCTCTTGAGAGGGACTTGGACAGATTGGATCAATGAGCTGAGGCAAATTGTGTGAGGGACAAGAAGGACAACTGCTGGGTCCTGCATTTCGGTCACAACAACCCCTGGCAGCGATACAGACTGGGTGATGAGTGGCTCGAAAGCTGCATAGCAGAAAAGGACCTGCAGGTGCTGGTAGACAGCCGGCTTCATCTGAGCCAGCAGGGTGCTCAGGTGGCCAAGAAGGCTGACAGGATTCTGGCCTGGATCAGGAATAGCATGGTCAGCAGGAGATCTTGTGCCCTTGTGCTCAGCCCTTGTGAGGCCTCATCTCAAGTCCTGTGTTCAGTTCTGGGCCCCTCATTACAGTAAAGACATGGAGATGGTGGAGTGTGTCCAGAGCAGAGCTACCAAGCTCGTGAGGTGTTTAGAGAACCAGTCGTATGAGGAGAGGCTGAGGGAGCTGGGCAGGTTTAGTCTGGAGGAGAGGAGGCTGAAAGGGGACATCATTGCCATCTACAACTATCTGAAAGCAGGTTGTAGAGAGGTGGGTGCTGGTGTCTTCTCCCTGGTGACTGATGACAGGACCTGGGACCATGATCTGAAGTTGAGGCAGGGAAGGTTTAGATTGGATCTTAGGAAGAAATTCTTTCCAGAAAGAAACTGGAACGATCTTCTCAGGGAGGTGGTTGAGTCCCCATCCCTGGAAGTGTTTAAGAAGGATTATTCTATGATTCTGTGATTCTGTGGACTGCTGGCTCTGGCTAACACACTTGGATACTAGGACTAATAGTGGGGAGCAGACCTGCTGAGACTTGTGCAGAGAGTCAGCTCAGCATGGAACTGGCTTAACAAACCTTTATTGAAGTCCCTGTGATAGAGAGCAAACATAACCCCAGGGATCAAGCAGATGGGGAGGAGTTTAACCCTAAGTCAGTTCCAGCCAGAGTTCCTCTTTATACAGAATAATCCTGTTATGCATTCACCTATTTCTTATCTCACTTAGTAACTGAATATTTTATTTATTTATGCACTGTGCATGCAGGCTTCATTTATATTGCATGCACTGGGTGTAAATGAGCTTGGTGTATGCCCCTATGACCTGCAGTTGTATGCTTCTCAGTCTGTATCTTTCCATCCTCATGAGATCCCAATGCCTTGTACAGACCTTTGTCAGCCCTAGGATAGCCTTGGTAGCCTGTCCTGATCAATCACTCCAAGGCTCTTTTTTTTTTCCCAGCTGCACAGCCACCATGAGCCAACTGTAAAGTCTATAGACCTTCACAGAATCATTCTAACCAGGAGGGACCCAAACAAATGGTTGGGGCTGTTTTCTTCCTTGTTTCCAATAATTTGTGTGCAGCAGTTGCTTCTCATTATGACAACCCCAAAAAGACTTGGTCAAGGCCTCAGTGGTGTCTTTCAGGCTCATCCAGTGAGAGCTTGAAGGAATTACTGCTTTGTGACACCACTAAACAGAAAAAGTAAAATGTTCTGGTAGAGCAGACCCTCATGGGCAGTGATTAGACACAGCAACTGTAAATTATCTTGCAAACCACACCTGAAAAGTGCTAAAGATGGAACTCTATGGGGTTTATTAATGCATACAAATAACATAAAATTCAGATTGCTAAATGACTAAGCAAAACTCAAAACCAGATATTAAGGGTTGCAGCCAATAGGTTGGAACAGAGGGGGGAAGCACTAGAAACACATCTGTCATCCCAAAAGCTGTAGCAGCCTTATTTCCTGAGCACAGAAAGAGGAGATTTGATCAGAGCTGTCATCAAAGCACTAATTCCTATAAAAGTGGTTTAAAGTTTAAAAAAGGGAGGTTTGCTGTAGTGATCAAAGGATGACACAGTTTGGTGATATAGCAGGGTGCCTCCTGAGGGAGGCACACACCCACCTTTTATTGGCATGTACTGGCACGTGTGAACATAGGATAGGTGTCACTAGTTGTGGCACTTTATGGTGGGCTACCTTGTCCCACCTCCTGGCTGGTCACACATATGCTTACGTAGAAAGTTATATAAGAGGTTTTGGCTTCCAGCCATACTCTATCCCTGGCCTCTGGCCACATGTTATATTTGGGTCACGGTGTGCCAATCTTGCAGTGTGCTTTGGGAGGAATATTGCCTCAGTTTATGACGGGGAAAACTTCCTGTAGATGTTGATTTTCCTTCTCAGTAAAATGCATTTTAATGAAAGCGACTTACAGCTCCTAAGAACTGGAACAGCTTGGATCATATTATAGTGCTGTAAATAATCTCACAACAATTCCTGGATACAGAAAAGAAGTTCTGCTTGCCAGGTGGGTATTTACCCTGAAGCTTTAACTCAGGGCAATGGTGAGATTGTAAGATGATCTCTCATCCACTGCACTATGGCTTTTGGAGTGCACAAAGTGGATTACTTTAGTATGAACCTAAGTCAGGAGAGATGCTTCAGAAATGCCACTAGCCTGTCTGCTAATGGGCATTTAGTCCACTGTAGTCCGAAATATCTTCCCCCAAATGTAGGGCCCTCAGCAGACAGATTGTGCAGATCTGCTCCTGTCACAGTCAGTTAGTCTTGACTCTCCACTTGGTAAAGATGTTAAGGTGCTGTGATATTTTTCTTACTTGAGGACATGCTCTGAACCTGTGGGGGGTTTATAGCATTTCAGTCCCATGCAAAAAGGGAGCATAAATGTTTGTAGTTAGAGGGAGGGGATAGGCCTCTCCAAAGCATCATAGCAGGAGTCAGAAAGGTACCCCTGTAAAGAAATTTTTATGCCTAGTTCTTCATTTGGAAGTAGAGAGAGAAAACATACACATAGATGCACAGATTCATAGAATGGTTCAGATTGGAAGGGACCTTCAAGATCATCTAGTTTCAAGCCCCCTGCCATGAGCAGGGACACCCCCCATTAGACCAGGTTGTTCAAGGCCCCATCCAATCTGGCCTTGAACATGTCCAGGGAGGGGGAAGCCACAATCTCCTGTTCCAGGGTCTCATCACCCACATTGTGAAGAACTTCCTCCCAAATTCCAGTCTAAACCTTCCCTCTTCCATTACCCCTGCTCTTACCACTACAAGTCCTTGGAAACAGCCCCTCCCCAGCTCTCCTGTAGCCTCCTTCAGGTATGGGAAGACCACTATAAGATCTCCCTGAGTCTCCTCCAGGCTGAACAGCCCCAACTCTCTCAGCCTGTCCCCATAGGAGAGGTGCTTCAGCCCTCCACTCATCCTCGTGGCCTTCCTCTGGGCACGTTCCAACAGACAGGGGGAAGATGAGTTTTATGATGGGAGGTAAATGGAAAGGAAGAGACAATGAACTTATTAAAATAAAAGAAACAAACAAGCAAAAAGGAAGCTCCATTAATTTTCTCTTCTCACCCCTGAAAGAAACATCACATTTTAAGCCTTCAGGTGAGGATGTAAAATTCAAGCTCTCCAAAAAAGCAAGTCTCTGCTCCGGTTATTCAGAAATCTCAGCTTGTTGTCTGTGGTTAGCCTGTAGCTGGGGATAAACTGCAGCAATTGCTCTATCACCCAGTGACCACTCCCCAGCCAAAAAGGGGGTCAGGAAAAGGAAAAGGGGCCCATGGGTTAGAATGAAAATACATTGAGTAAACAGGAAAGCAATCCTCAGGAGCAGAATGACAAGCAAGGTCTTCTAAGAATAAAGCAAAATAAGAAGAGGAGGAGCAAACATCCCCCTTTATACTGAGTGTGAGGTTTAAGGGATGGGATCTGCCTGTGGGCAACTTGGGGCAGCTGCCCTGGCTTGTACTTCTCTCAGCTTAATCTGGCTTTGAACTGGTAATGGTCTGCACACCACAGCAGACCTGTGATTCTAACCCAGCAAAACCAGGACAACCACATAAATGCAGGAAGTGTGAACAAATGCTTTGTCATATCTTTGGTTGTCATCCAATCATCCAGTTTGTTACTGGATGAGAGGAATGACTTCTTTCAAGATTTGTTTTGTTTCAGTATTTTTCTTATTGCTGTAGATAGGTCTGCAGGGGAGCATCAGGCTGAGGTAGAATTAACTGTGTTTTTTAACTTAGTTAGAAATTCATGGAACAAAATAAGGAATTACTAGAGTTTATAAATGCTGGATTCACCTGTATTTTGAATATTGATCTTGGTAGTACATTATCACAGGGAAATGGATGTTTGGAACTAGGGAAATCATTATCAATACAATGACTGGTATACACCATAACAGGAGAAGGGCAAAACCGTAGAGTGGTGGTTAAACAAAGCTGTTTGCAGTGGTACTAGGAGGTAAGAATATGTTCAAGAGAAGAAAGACCTTTGTGGTTGGGTTTGTATTCAGTACTTAGAGTTTGGCTGTAGGTTGGGTATTTGGGTTTGTTTGTTTTGCCATTATCAAATGGTAAGAAAGAGAAGTATTAGAAGATTGTGTTTCAAAGAGATATTTAAAAAATTTACAGAAGGAATTTCCTCCTGCCTGTCGTCTTGAACTCAAGACACTATAACATTGTGAGTAATGTGTTCTCTGTCACATCTCTTATCAGGGTGTCCGACCTACTAAAGCAAGCACATATCTTCTGGGTTTGCATATGTGTGAAGCCTAGCTAAAGTTACAAGACAATAAGTGTTAGAGAGTCCATCTTAATTGAAATCTCATTTCTGTCTTTTACTGAGCTAAAGCAAATAACAGACTGAATCAAGACCAGATGTGAGCTCAGATATGCCATTAGTATTTACAGTGTGTATTCATTGCAACCATTTATTAGAATACATGAAAGCTCTGAAAGCTCTTCTGCCAGGTAGGGTAGCTTTTAATGACTGGGACTGAAGCAGCTTCTCTCTCCTTAAAGACATAAGAATTTCAATTGTCCAGTGCTGGTACAGTGCTGAAGGGTTTAGAACTTCTACAGTGTGTGGGAGAGACAGAAAAAACTCTAACAAATGCCCAGAGACTTGGAATCTCCTCTCATTTTCATGTCAGAACAGGTATCACAGTATCACAGTATCACAGTAATGATGAGGCTGGAAAAGACCTTAAAGATCATCCAGTCCAACCTAGAACCCACCAGGTAACCCTAAACATCTGACATCTAGATCATGCCACTCAGCACTTCATCCAGCCTAACCTTAAACACCTCCAGAGACAGTGACCCAACCACCTCTGTGGGCAGCCCGTTCCAAAATTCTTGCAGTGAAAAACCTTCCCTAATGTCAAGCCTAAACC